>WAAE01019528.1:120630-139272 GCA_013400495.1 Nicator chloris | reverse complement strand
TTAAAAAAAAATAATGTGCATAGCAAATCACCTCTGCCAAATAGGAACAACCTATACTCCAAGTCTGCATTACTTCTTAAGTTTCCTTATCTAAAATTCACTTGAGAAAAATCAATTTACACATCTCATGTTTGAAATTAATACTGTGCTTAACCAGAAGCAACAGAGTGTCTGTAGTGTATATAAGTGCAGCCAGAATGAAGAGTCTAGACTTCTCTTAAGCAACAATCTAATTCATGCCACTTTGTTGTTCCTGATTGAAAGGAAGAATTAAAATAGGTAAAAAGTTGAGTACCCAAGTATTTTAAAAAAGCTCCTCTTACCTGGTTTATTTTTTCCAGGAAAGCATTTGTCCATCAAAATGGAAATATTATCTCTACATCTGAAAAACAAAATCAGTCAAAACTACTGTTTCTTTTGAATTTTCAATCTTGTCCTGTTCTGATAAACTACTAAAGTACCCAGTTTGGACCACTGTCAGATACAAGAAACACTACTGCATAAACCTCTGGTATGACTTAGTATAGCCATTTGTGGGTGTGCAGCACGTCTGAGAACCTGATGAATGCCAGATGGGCCATCTGAAACAGTTTTTGATTCTTAAAAGCAAGTAGAAGACTGAAGAAAAAGAACTAGTCCATTTTCAACCCTCATATACAATGCTAAGGAAGACAAATAACAAATACTTGTTAATGTGAGAGAAACTGCTGCGCTGCAACAGCTCTCTTCATATTGAATATGTGACAAGAGAAGGTTGATCTGGGCTGAGGGGAAGATGAAGGCATGTTGACATTGAGGCTGAGGGACAAAATGAAAATTTTAAAATCCCATCTAGCTGGAATGATGCTCAAAGACATTTAAGATTCCCCTTTAGCCTTCATTTCTGCCACATGCGTCAGAGCATGATGTTAAAGGGACTCACACCCTCACACTTCTGTTCCTGTAAAGCATGACTGATGGTTACCTGCATCCTGCTAAGAGTGCTTTTGGATTCACCATGGCAATTCTAAAGTGCCAATACTGCGATGGAAAAATAAACATCTCACATACGCAAAAGAAGACAGCAGAACAGTAGGAGTGAAGTTTAATTACAAGTCAAGGATACCTGAGACACGAAAGGAAAATGGGGGGTATACAAAACAATAGCTACTCACCGAAAGGGAACATACTGAAAGGACAAAGCATTTCTACAGCAAGACATTTTCATTTTCAAAAGAGAATGAAAAGAAATAGTTTCTGACCTGATTTTTGAGTCTCTGACAAAATTTGGATCTTTCAAATTATCTTCCCATGGTAGATGGCCACTAAGCCAATGAATCATACAGTAACCCAAGATCTCCAGATCACCACGTCTCGATGGTGCTAAATATATATGCACACATAAAAAAACCAACCATAACATCAGCTAATAAAGCACACACAGTTTAACAACAGAGAAAACATTTATAAATACGTTAAGACAATGCTAACAATGTAACACTACTGTATCTGTTACTTATGTCTATTTTACCATGAAAGCTAGGAAGGAAGAAATATTGTTCCTACATCTGGAAGGATCACTTCATTTTCAAGTCCTTTATCAATCTCTCCTATTCAAAGACATGACATGCTGTAGTTATCCCAACCTGGGAAGCTTTTGAAGTACTCAGGTTGTGGCAAAAATAGAACAAGTTAGTGAAGTGATTGACTTTCTGTTCAAAATAGTTTTTACTTCCCTTCATTTATAAAAAGGTAAAAGTCCTGAAACCCCACCTCCCCAAAAAAATATTCTACAATGCTGAATTATTTTGCGTGGCCTGAAAACTGAACAAAGGACAGTGTGAGATCAGATCCCTTAGCATTCACAAAAAAAAACCCACCTAGAAACAAGCAACCGCAAAAAAAACCCCACCAAAACAAATCACATGTACAGTGACCACAGACTACACTAGAAGTATAAGCTGGCAGATCAAGTTGTCTTTGGTTATGGTCAGCTTTAAGAATCCTCAAGCAAATAATAATTTTCAACAACCGTTATTTTTGCAGAAAACACTCTTATGCTAATAAAGCAAAATTTAAGAATTAAGAAAATGAAGTTGATAGTCAATGTAAATCCTCAATGAATAATCAGACATAAACCTGTCCTTTACATATTCAACCTTTTGTCACTTGTTGCTTTTTGATGTTCAGCAACTATAAGCACAATTAATTAATTCAATTAAGTTTTTTGAGTTAAAATAGAAAATATTTTCACACTGATAACAGCAACTATTTTTCCCCTAAAACAAGGACCTATTTTTCTATCAAGATCTCACAAGTACTATTCAATTTCCACTTGGTCAATAAAAAGCAATACACTGAACCTCTTATCTTTATAAATTAAGGAGTTCTTAAGAAAGTAACATTAAAAATACAATTAGTAAAAGTTAGTAAATAGAAAAAAATGCCATCATAGCACATAAAGAATGAAAAAAAAAAAGGAATCCAGTTTTTTTTAGAATCAGAAACCTGGTTTATTTGCTGCACTGAGTTTTGTAAAGTCTTTTATATATAAAAAAGGATATGCAAATGCTTATTGCTGAGTTTTATATCCTTACCCACACCCTTGTGTGCATCAATACTGGTATATTCAATAGTTCCATCATGGCACCTTTTAGGATCTTCTTTATATACTTTGTGAACTCCTTCAGGACAGTATCGGTAGGCAAGTCCGTAATCCACCAAGTACACCTAGTAATTTCCACAAAGCATTCCAAGGTTAAAGAACTATAAATACAAAAAATACACAAATAATAAATGCAACTCCCAACCATTTTCATAACTTCTTCGAATGTATTAAGAATGGTGAGTTGTTCAACTCTGAATGATTCTCAGTACTTTATAAATCTTAACACGTATGATTTGAAAACAATATGTAAGTTAGTTTTTATTGTTTCCCATAAAGAAGTCTGATATGGAAGTAATTTCTTGCTGCAACAGAAGGCAAGTACAGTACAACAGTTATTACCAGTAAAATTAGATTAAGAAAAAAAAACAAAAACCCAAGTAACAAGCAAAACAAGAAGTAATGTTCAGAGTTATAAATACACTCACTGCACTACCCTCTTTCAAGTCAGTTGGCCCATTTGAACAATACTACATACTACTACTTCTCACTAACAACACAGTTACTTTAAGAGAACTGAAATTACTTATTATTTTACATCTTTCACAAGCTAAAACATTTGGGCAAGAACAAATACATAATTTGTAACTCTAATATGCATTGTTTGAATAGTAAAGAGAGTTAAAAACGCAGAAAAATGAAAGACTTCCGTAAATCAAGTGGAACAATCAACACTTTAAAGACCAATTTTTCCAAGTAACAGAACACTTATCTGATGGATTTCTTGAACAAAGCAAAGAGGTAACAATGCAGACAGGCAAACATAATTTACCAGTGTGCTATATAATTTTAAGCTTCCACCTGCAAATACCTATTTGTGAGTCAATTTTTTTTTAATCTCGAGAATTTCTCTAGAATACTATTTAGGCCAAATAGTCAATTGATAACTGTCCAGCAAAATGCATTTAAAAAATCGTAGAATATTAACTAGATATAAATGTCAAGCAGAAATAATGTTACCATATACATTCTTAAAAATGAGCTTCTGCTAGATTTCACAGGTTCAAAGCACTTTCATTGTTGTCAAATAGAAGGTTTAAAACATGAGCAGTAAAACGCATTATAAATACCTGATTAGGGTTCTTGTAACTCAGAAGGAGGTTTGCAGCCTTGATGTCTCCATGCACATATTCATGCTCATGGACATATTCCAGAATATCAAGCTAACAAAACAAAAGTCACGTAAATGCAGTACCCAGGTCTGCCCACCAGAGGACCTGGACTCAGCATAAAAGTAGGACTGAACTGAGACATTTACACAGTGAAGACAGATTGAGAAAATAAAATGCATTTTTTAAACTTACTATTCTCAGGCCTAATTGTAGTACTGTTTTACGGGAAAATTGCTTTGCATTCTCCTCATACATCTTCTGAAGATCTCTGCCAAATCGGTCCATTATCATAAATCGATAGCTAAATTCAAGGACAAAAAAAAAAAAGCCAAAAAAACAGCAAAGTTACTGAATCATACTTAGGGAAGTATTTTATCTGTGTGTTAGCTGTACTAACTAGTGACTGAATATGCCTCTCTCAAAAGAAACTGTGGGAAATACTTGAAAGACAGTGGTTTTTCAACACTGTACATAAATTCTTACCTTTTTTACATCAGCTACTCAAATGTTCAACCACCAAAAGAACTGCTCTTTATTCTAGTTATGCAACAAAATAACAAGTACTCACAGAGGAAAACATCCCTATTGTAACTCACTATAGGCAATACCAAGCATCATCTACTTACAAAAATACATTTCTTAGTTTTTATAAATTGCTAAGTGATTTAACATGTTCATTTCCAATGTTCCTTTACTCAATCTATTGCAAACTTCTTTTGACCTATTGTCAAAAACAAAAGCCTTTCAGTTGCCAGAGGTGTTCTGGTATTCATTGCTATAGCCAATCTGGTTCTAGAACTATAAGAGTTCATAGTGGCTATATTAAAGAAATTCATGCACTAAATGCTGAATGCAAAGCCACTTTTATTTGCAGGATAAAAAAATGCTACATTTACTTTTGCTCTCAAAATGAACGTTGTTTTTACATTAGGTTAGTTTTACAGTCGAGGACCTACTGAAACACTGGCATTTCTGACATACTAAGGCATCCACAGCGACTGCCCTATGCAGTGAGCCACACAAAGAAGCCTGACCTCTGTAAGCTGCCAGAGAACTACTAAAACTCCTTTGCAGCACAGCTGTTTAGAGAACGGCCACTAGGAAACAAGGACTATTACATAAGCAGGCATTAACATTAAAGACCAAGTAATAAAAGCCTTTCCTGGCATGGAACAATACTAAAAACTATCCCTAGACTTAAAACAAATTTAACACGAGACTAGCAATTATTCTAGCTCACAGATTAAGCCAGAAAAAGCCCCATCCCTAGGGAAAATAGACCAGATTTGAGAGAGCACTAAGTCCTTAACATTTGTGAGTGAAAATATTCTTTCAGTGTGCACAACAAGAAAAACTTTAGTCATAATATTCCAGGACTTGTACATTAGAAATTGACTTTGTTTTAATTAAAATATAAAAAGCTTGAAACCACACATACATAAATAGCATCATTGTTTCACAGCAATGTTCACAACAAATCAAATCTCAATTATAAAGACTGTAACAAACAAATATGAGTAACAAACAGAACACAGACAAAATGTGTCTATTTATATAGTCCCTAAACTCGCCCCTGCCATGCACATGAAAATTTGTAGCAGAAGTGAACAACATGAAGATAAGCAGAAAATACACCTTATAAAGTAACTTAGGCTAGAAGAGATAATGGTTGTGGATGAAATAAATTCCAGTATATGTCAACAAAAGATATATTCACCTGTTTCCATTTCTTTCATGCAAGCCAGAACCCCAATATCTTGGAACACCTAAATATTTCAGTTTATGGGACTTAGTCCACTTCTGAACTGAAAATACAAATAAAGTTAAGTTCATGAATTTGCATGAGTAGAGACTTACATAAAAAGGGAGCAGTCACATCGCTTACAGTTTCTGCGTACCTGTGAGCTGCTTATTTCATGGAAATGCATATGCAAAGTACACAGGATAAATAATCACGTATCTATTGTAGGGACAGAGATGCAACTCAAGTTTAAATTTAGACAATATTGCCAACAGAACTACAAAGAACTTCTTACCAAAATCCTCTAATTTACTATATATCTGAATTCATTCTCAATAATTTAAAAACAATTTTGAAAATTATATCAATTTCAATACCTAAAGAGAGTCTCAAAGTTCAACCTTACTTTACTTCTACAGGCTCTGTTTTCATAAAAGCTTGTAGTTCATTAAAAACATTTTAATAGACTGCTTACTTTCATCTGGCTTAGCAGCTCGCATGTAGAACTTTAACTCAGTAAAAAGAGGTCCATTCTGGCTGGGTTCCTTTAAGACAATTTAAAATTCATTAAAAACTGCTGTGTTAATGCCTAATAATTATTAAAAGCTGAAACATTCACCCTATAAAAACATATTCTTCCTCAAATGCTCTACCTGATGCTGATAAACTCAATAGAATATCTTCTTATTATAAAAGAAATGTAGCACTAAAAGCTATTTTTATTATAAATGATTTGACATTAAGGGTATAAAAAAATACTGTCCCACAGCAAAAGACTAAAGGCTAAGAAATTAACTGAAATGTATAGAAATGTTAACAATTATTGGCAGAAGTTTAGCAGGGAACATTAAACGTCATCTCAGATTCTCCAGATTAAAGCTGGATTGCATCCGTTGTAGCAGCCTTTAGTGATTTTAAAATAACACCTGAAATGATTCAATGAAAAAATCTTAATGAAAGTTAAATTCTTATTGAACATTAGACATTTTGTTCCCTTCATACATTAGTTGACCAAGATAAAAATAACAGAGGATTTCAAAATTTCTCAAAATTGTAAGAACTACACCTATTTCAATTTCAGAGTCCACCTTGTATTGAATACATTTCAACTCCATTTTCAAGTGACAAATCTATGGGAACCATATATTACAAGCTAAGTTCAAGAGAGAAATTCCTATGCAAACACCAAAGATTTGAAATGCTGCAAGAACAGCAGACGGGAAAGTATCCTGATTCTACATTTCCAGAACTTGGTAAAGAAAAAAGAAAAGAAAAATTATCTCAATTCTTGTAATTTTTGAGTAATTGATTTTGAGATGAGCTTAAGGAATGTATTTTTGTCTAGTTACTCATATATATCCAAATTCATTCTATCTCTGTGAAAATACCTGTTTTGGAATATCCTACACTTAAATAACAAAACGTATGCAATTACTGGTAATGAAACTCAAGAATAATACCTTCACATGGCATTAGATACACATCAATCTCAAATGGGTTTAATTTTAACTTTTAAGTGCAGATGCAGTGATCCAGCAAATTGCTACAGGCCAGATTGTAGCAGTGAGCTAAGAGAGGCTCAGTGCTGTGCAGTCTCACTGGAGCAGTGCAGAGCTCACAGAGCCCCTGACCACGGGCTCTGCTGTGCTCTGACATTCGGGCTCCAAGGCTCGGCTGGAACACGCTGGGGGCAGACACCCCCAGCCTGGGCACCACTCCTGGTTACAAAGCTACTGCCTGTCTCCACCTCACTTCCTCCAGCAACACTGCCCTGATAAACAATGGAGCCAAGATAGCTTTCTGGCCTCTCCTTGTGAGGAGGAACCAGAAAAATAACAAAACCAAAGACAGATCAACTGATCAACACACAGACTTTGGTACTTGCACATTTACTTTCACAGTTAGTTTATTTATCCACAATGGACAACAAATTAGCAATACAGAGATTATATATGCAGAGGAAAAGGGTTAAATAGATTAACTCTTCTATTGCAGCTACCTCAAACACACATTACTTGACCTATTCACTTGATCCTGTGTAGCATTATCTATTAATATTCTAACTTATTAGAATATGAACTCTCATATATAATTTTCATTTAATTTACATAGATTTGAACAATGTTGTTTTCCTACTAAAATATAGCAAAAAAAAGTAGGTGTTAAAAATTCTTACAGTATTTATCTATAAATAAATTAGTTCACAAAAATTTATGTCTCGCTGCTGAAACTGTATATCTTTCTCTGGTCAGAAAGAAAAATCTACCTTTTCATACTTGGAGAATGGATAAATGATTTAACCATAAACCAGATCTTTATGCTGATTATGATAGTGTTTTCCCACAATACCATTAATTCTACCTACAGATAAATAAATGCATATACGATGCTAAAAAAGCTTACACAGCATCCAATATCTGCCATAACAGTCCAGAAGGAGTGCAAACACAAATTTCTACAGCTTTATGCTCAAGGTCATTCTAAATACATGACTTACAAAACTGAAATTAAAGTCTTATTCAAAAAGATAACATAATGAAAGATTATAGAGTTCATGTCAAAACCCAACAAACTTCAAGTAGTGTTTTAAGAATTCTGATCTTTTTCAGTCAGCAATGTAATGAAGTGTAATTAAACCCTGCATCCACTCCTGAACAATGACATCTGAAAGGTCCACATGTTAAAAAGCATTTCTTTTTTTAATAAAAACTGTGATTCACTTCAGACTGCTCAGACATCAATACTATGAGGATATGTCAAAGACTAAGCCAATTTCCATCCTGCTTTAATAGCTTAATTTGAAGAACATTTCTATAGAAGGACATATTTTGTTGAACACTAATAATTGTTCAAAGCTGTTAACCACTTTGCTTCAACTGATGGAAAAACTAGAATCCACCCAGGCATCAGAAAATGGGCTCTTATCCGTAGTTGTGTTATACCAGACTGTAGAGTCATAATATGTTATGGGTCATTTGTGAGGCTAGCACAAAGACTGGGGCTACTCTTTATTGCCATAAAGATAAAATTATGGAAGTCAAATTAAAAGTGAGTAGTCATCTGGGATATTAGCAATGGAGGTATTTAAAAAATGCTGCAACAAAGTGAATCCAGCATAGGAGCAACCCAAAAGTTGGGGCAACTCTTATATTAAGAGCCCAAAGTAGAGAGAAGATGATGGAAGTGTTTCAAACTCAGAAAAAGAGGGTGATAGCAATTACACACAGGATAAAGTAATGCATATCTGATGGTTTTCCCAGCAAGTCAAACCAGATTCTTCCATGAAAGTTAAATGGTGCTCTGCTTCCTGATCAGTCCAAACTCAGCAGGAGCCAGTAATTAGAAGCCACTGCCTCTCCCAGGCAAGCCACTGCTGTCATCTTCCTCTAAAACAGATGCACAGTGGACAGCCCCACCCTCAAGAGGACAGGCTGAACACAATAACACACACTGCCACCACACAACTGCAGGCTGGGGCTCCTGGTCTGTCTGGAATTCCTGCTCACAAACACTTAAGGCAGCAGCAGCAGCTTGATGCTGAAAGTGTGGCAGTCTGACATTTGCTTAGCAAGCACTGCTTTTCTCAGCAAAGGGACAACATTTCAGAGGGAGGGTCATCACAAACTGTACCTTGGGGTGTCTGAACAGTATCAAACCCAGTATTCTACAATTTCCCTTCAGTCAGCAGATGTAAATACCAAGATTAAAGGCACATACTAACCAAAATGTATTTTACTCTAATTTAACCTAACCTTATAGCTTCAGGAACAAATGTTAAAAGCACTACCATATACACAAAGTGGTTGGCTACTGCAGCAAGGTATTTCAGTATCATCATATAGTTTAATAAATAAAATGTTAAAACAGTGCAGTTCTGAACTGCACTGAAAAACTAATCTTTTACACTGTGAAGTTCTTGTACAGTTTTCTGGTATTTACTTTTATTGCAGTAACAGAAACGCCACCAAGAAAATGAAGGGTCTGGATCTACTATGACTATTCCCATATTCCCTGTTTTTTTACTAAGACTTTGTAAGATCTTACCAGATCTATACAAAATACTCTGGCAAAAATTAAGAAAAAATACTTTATACCTTAGGAAGAGAAATAGCCAAATCCAAGTTAATAACTTTTTTTAGACTAAAACCATAAGAAAATTTCAAGTAATAAGAAGAATTTGCTGATTTGCTACAATGGGCTAAAAATGAGCTATCAACAATGTTTTTTCTTCTCTCTAATCATTAGGTTAAAAAATTATGTCAATGTTATTTTAGTTCAATTGAAATTAGAACATGTATGTGGTTTATGAAAAAACATTTGAAGAACTTTGTGGAGACCTCAGGAATTAAAGTTTTGCTGTTTCTAGTCACGAGCCATCTGTCAGTTTATCAACATCCAGTGGTGAGCAACAGTTCTCAGAGATTCATTGCTGAATCACAGAAATTCTCCAAAAGCTAGACAGATTTCATTCATTTGGTCATATCTGTGCTGTTTATAGGAAGCAAATGAAACAGAATCTGATCCATTTAATGGATCTTTTTCAACTCCACTGATGTTCCATTATGATGTTCCTCAGACACAGGAGTCCCAATTCTCAGCAGCATTCCTCTGTATCCCCATACTTTTATTTTAAAGAGCATTTTGCAATTGCATTATTTTCAGAAGATGTTTTAAACTACACATTCTATTCTAGAATAAATATTTTCAAGCTGTGAAGTAAAGATTCAAATGCTCTCTTACCACTTTCGCAACGTAAGGGGCATCACCGCCAACGGACTTTGAAGAATTAACATCAGCTGTTAAAAACAAAGCTTTTATTAGTAGTAGGAGAGGAAACAGTCACACAGCATACACTCACTTGTTATGCAGGATGGACAAACATTCAACAAAGTAACCAGGTGCTGACACCAACTTAGACCAGTACCTTAGCCTTTGGTAAGAAAATCACAGTATAGGTGAAGGCTACTGTATACAGATATTGATTCTTGCATTCTCCCTTCTGTTTGAGGAGTACAGGCAGTTTACTAAATGAAGGTGTTCTTTTTCTTTTATCCAGTAACTTTTTCCTTATTCAATAATGTTTCTTTTGCTTTCTAGGACTATTAAACATACACATTTCTGGACATAAAGAAGAAAAATAAATTCCATGTTGCTGTGTCACGTGTCCAAAAGTGACCTTCTGTTGCTACTAAGTTTTTGGTATGTGTGACAGAAGATACAGACATGAAGAACATCAAGTGAGGCAAGTACAAAGTACAGGAACAGCCAGGGTCACGGCTTTGTGCAAATGATGGGGAAGCAGAGAGCAAGCTTTGGCTTGAACAAAGCAGGAATTCGAGTGAGTTGGAACTCCAGTAAATTTAGTAGCTCATTGAGTGAGGCTGAGTAAGAAGTTGAAAGCTTCTTTGGCAAAAAGCCACCCACTGGTCCTGTTTTTCTCCTTAACCCACTTATGCTGCAGTCTGTTCATTTTTAAAAGCAGGACAGATTTTTTCCCTGTTTTCCAACTCAGTATGAATCCAACATAACCTTTTCCCCAAGATGAGGAAGACTATACTATACACACTAACTTTCATCCCTTCAGAATTGTTTGAAAAATTACTAGGGGCAATAAAGCAGAGAAGTCTCAAGGCCTCTCTTATCTGTTCATCTGTCCAAATGAGATACTAAATATGGAAACTGTTTCACTTTAAGTTTTCCTTGTAACAGAATTGCAAAACAAGACCTGAACTGAGGCTTTAAACAGTGAAGTTCAACACTTTGTTCTTAGCATTGGTTACAATAAAAAAAGCATATGGCATGCCAAAAGTTCACAAGGCAATGAAAAAATAAAAGCAATACCAAAGTCAAAACTGGTCCAAGTACTGGCTGACCAGTAGCCTCCAGATAATATGCACTGACAGTTTCAGTTCAGAATTCATCATTATAAAGACACTCATGAAAAATCCAGTCTTTCAGCCAGACCAAAACTGAAATTTTAATAAAGATTTTGATTTTTAAAAAGAATTAACTATCACTGGAAACTCACAAAACTAATGCTTAAAATGACCATTTGTCTATTGTCATTTTTTTCCAACACCATGACCCAAGCTAAGAAGAAAAGATCACGTGAATATTTCTAACTTAGGGTCAACTTTCATTGTTTTGAATAGGGATAAACATCTACTGTCCATTTAAAAGAATTATCAAAGATAGCTACACTTACCAAGGTATAGGCGTCCAAAGCCTCCCTGCCCTATAGGGACACCTAGTTTCCATTCTTTTCTTGATGTATCTGCTAGAACCTCCCCCAGACCAAATACTTCAGCAAGTTTTCTTTTTGCAGGGGCTCTTTTTCCAGCTGTTTTTTTATTTGGCATTTTCCCTAGAGAAAGTGAAGGGAAGGAAAAAATAAAATAGGTTATATGATGATCCAACTTATTTTACATAGAAATCTGTTAGAAACGCAAAAAAGAATGGGTTAAGTCATAATTGTTACTACAAAGACACTTGAAAAGAAATGCAGTAAGCAGTTTCATTGGCATGAATTAAAAGTGAGAAACAACTAGTTTTTCCAGGCATCACAAAAAAATTTGACAACAAAAATCTCCACCAGAGAAACCTATTACAAGACCTTGTATAATACATGCTAAAAAAAATCTCAGAATCTATCACATTCAATCAATCATAACCAATCACAGGTCTAAACTTAGAAAAAAGAAAACTTATAAAATAAAGATCATCAGTTTTCCTAGAGTTAAACTTGCATATTGAAAAACTGCAAATCTTCAGTAGTAATATGAGGAATTCCTCTTAGCTGTTAATTATTTTTTCTCCTATATAACTGCAAGCAAAAAAAAAAGAAAGTCTGGTTATTGTTTACAGGGCAGCATTGAGTAGGTCATCACAAAAACTAATACATAACTACCTACTTTGAGATCTCAAGAGTGAAAGTATTACTGTTGCCTTCTCACAAGCCCAGGTTTCAGATAAGCAGTATTTCCAGAAATAACATAACAGCCCACTGGAATACGCCTCTTTCTGCAGAACAGAATCATAGAATGGTGTGAGTTGCAAAGGACCTTTTCAATGTCATCTAGTCCTTCTGCAATGAGTAGGGGCGTCTTCAATCAGATCAAGTTGCTCAGAGCCCCGTCCAATCTGAACTTGAATGTTTCCAGGTACGGGGCATCCACAACCTCTCTGGGAAACCTGTTCTACTGTTTCACCAGCCTCATTGTAAAATTTTCTAACTTCTGTCTATTCTAAACCTTTTTCAGTTGAAAACAATTACCCCTTGTCCCATCACAATGAGCACTACTAAAAGGTTTGTCCTAATCTTTCTTACAGGCCCCCTGCCAGTACTTGAAAGGCTGCAAAAATGTCCTCATGGAGACTTCTCTTCTCTGGGTGAACAATCCCAACTCTCTCAACCTCTCATAACAGAAGTGTTCAGTCCTTCTAATCATCTTTGTGTTCCTCCTCTGGACTGGCTCCAACAGGTTCCTGTCCTTCCTGTGCTGAGAACCCCAGTGCTTGACGCAGTGCTCCAGGTGGGTGTCAGCAGACCAGAGCAGACAGGCACAATCCCCCTCCCCTGCTGCCCACACTGCTGTGGATGCAGCCCAGGACACAGCTGGTTTTCTGAACTGTTTGATGGCTCATGTACAGCTTCTCACCCACCATCACCTCTAAGTCCTTCTTGGCAGAAGGCCTCATTTTGAGCAAGTAAATCTTTTGAGGTTTTAGTAGAGTCAGACTTTGCTGCACTAGAAGAAATTACTGAATATGCAGCCATGACACAGCAAAGAGTGCACTAGGTCTCTCTACATGAAAGGCTTTCATAAATTGTTTTACAAAAAAAATTGATCTTTCCCTCTACCTTATGAAGATAAATGTCATATAAACAAGTCACATTTATTTTCTAAAAGATACCATTCTCACTGTGGGATTTTATTATGTTGTTGGAAGCAGGAAGCAATATTAATACACAATTTGGGTGGTTTCTGGGTAGCAAAATAACTTTTTACTATCTGTCTAGCTACTCAATACAATAACCCTAAGCCAAACTCAGTTATTTAGCACCAGTTTTCCTCCTTCATTTCTAATGTTCCTCTAAGATTTCTTATAATTTCCCAAATAGAAAACTGCATAACTGTGACAATTGTTCCAAAAAGCACTCCCCCTCCTATAAAAATTTTTCTGACTATCTGCAGCAAATTTTCCTCCTCAAACGATGTCTGCCACCCAACTAGCATCTGAAGAGAGGTCTCATTTCTCTACTTACTAAAGGCAAGAATAATTGTCAAGTTGCCTGAAAATGTTGTTCTGCCCACTAATGCTCAAGTATATAGCTGTGATTGACCAAACCCCTCTAAGTGGAATGAGACAGAATTAAAGCCCGACAGTGGCTAAAACACTCCGTGGAGATGGAGAATGGTGATGTGCCCAAGGAGCTCTGACAATAATGCAAAGGAACTCACAGGAGCTCAACACAAAGGATACCTTGGTGGCCTTTGTTTTAGGAAAACAGCTAAATGATAGATGAGCTCAGAATTGCTAACTGGGTCAAATGGAGGTGTAAATGTCTCCCCAAATTAGCCAGGTCAGCTTGGGGGCAGTGAATAGGAGGTTGAGTTCAACACAAGCATGCAAGAACTAAATAACTAGCAAAATAACTTTGAAGAGAACAATGGGCTTGGGCTGGTTGCAAGCCAGATATTCCTGCCCAGTGGCTGGGGACACCAGCATCGTGACAGTGAACATACTACAGAGACCAGCAATGAGAATCACATCAGTACCATGATTGAACTGTACATTGCAATTGCTGTATTTTGCCAAGTGTAACTTCCAATTGTATTGTTTTCAGTATATTTTATATCACTCTCCTAAACCAGAAATCTCACATAGCATCAACTACCTTCAAAGAAGTAAATTTGATATTAAATATTACATCTTTTATACATGGAACATCTAAAAGAACCTAATCAGAGAGTAATGGACTCTGGCAGCAAGCAGTCTCCGGACACCACAGTCACTCAGTACATGCATATATACATAAACACAGAAAAGAAGGTGCATCATTCCAGGCTAAAATTCTTTTTTAGGGCCCTTGTTAATTTGAGAAGTATCTGTGTCATGGAACCACATCTGAATACCTGCTGAATATATTACTTATATCCAAACAAGTAATGTCAACAAAACACTTTAATGAAATACTCACATTCAGGAAGATATTGGTATTTATTGATACCTACATTGCACAAGCTTCCTCATTATCACAAAACAGGATGTTTTAATTCTACATTACTTTTCCATATTTCCATTTCTATACAGTAACATTCTTCCCTACCATCAAGACACATACACATAAATTTTACTACCCACATCATTAACCACAGTGCCTTCAAGAAACTTCTCGCTACATCCCTTTGTCTTTCTTTTTTTTTTTTTTTTTATCTTCAAGGTGATACATAGCTTACTGTCTTGAAGGAAGATCCTTCCTCCAGATTTTCTACAGGAGAAAAATGAGACTTTCAAGCACCAAAGACAATTCCAGCCAGCTCAGATAAGACCATACCAATGAGAAAGCAATGATGTCAAAGTGTCAGAAGGAACAGAGGGGTAGAAAAGGCTACGTGTTGATATCACTTACAAGAGCAGGCCGGAAAGATCACTGCAGACCATTAAACAGCTTCACAGGACATCTAAGTCAGGGAATGGATTAAAACGAAGGGCAGACTGAAATTATTAGAAGTGCTAATGAAATAAACCAGAAATCTAGAGCCCCAAAGCTGACATAAGGCAAGAAAATGCAAAAATCAGCAGCACTGGCCAGTGACTCAGATGTGGGACAAGACTACACACACTGTCACCTAAAATATACCAAAACCTACCCGACAGGAGCACACTTGTCCTCAAGCTAAGAAACAACTTATTGTTAATGTAAGAACTATGCAGAGGGCTTGAAGGACTGCACCCCCTTGATCTCTGAGTTATTACAAACACTTTGAGTAAGACTTGGACACACACACACTTATGTGCTTGAATGCTGGACAGATTGTTGCCCAAAAAAGAGAAATTTGTAGCCTCTCTTACAACAAGGCTAGCAAGCCTGTGAAACAAACCTATTGATACACTCCACATCTTTGACATTCAGTGAGACTCTTGATAACAGCCTTGCTTAAAAAGAAATTAAATTTACTTAAAATAGTTCCTCAAGAGTATCAAAGGAAGAGCTGGTGCTTCCCTCTTCTCCCACACCCCCGCTTATTTTGTTTAATATGGTCAATAATTGTATGCCTGAAGGTATTTATTTTAAAAAAAAATTGCTAATGACAACTTCCCTTTATCCATAAAAGCAAAAATTCAAAATGGACATAAGTTTGAACGTCCCCAGCTGGGAACCCTGCCCTTAACAAATACACAAGATACACATACATGGTTTCTTGGCTGTCTGTATTCATACCCATCTGTTAACATGGCACTGTGCCTACTTACAAGTTGGTCAAACTATCAGTAGGCCATAGGTGCCAAACACTGATCGCTTGCAATGGGCAGCATGCACAAAACTAAGCACTCACTCTCTTGCAAAAAAGCTGTTACCCAAGGAAATATTTAAGCAATGGCTGCACATGCTTTCACATTTATCTGGGTAAATCCATTTGAATATCTTCTATTGATTGAAACTTAAGACATGTGGACACAGTAGAAATTTTCCACATGAAAAGAGAGGACTAGGAAAAACAAAGATGAAAAATGAAAAAAAGACAAGTAAAATTTAGTGCAAATTCTATCATTCTATGAGCTTTTCAACTCATATTACAGTAAACACAAGGGGTTTGTCAGGAAACTTATGCACCAACAAACATGACATAGAGCTGTCTACTGTACATTGCACAACTGGAATAAAGTCATCTATTTCTCCCTAAAATCACCTTTTAAAATTCACCACCACTATCCCTCCAAAAAGGAAAAAAACCTTAAACGTTCCTCTCAAAACTTCTTCCCATCAACAAAAGGAAGTATTTTCTATCCATAAGTATTGTGAAGTTTAATTCATTAGTTCCTGCAATCATGCTGAAGTCCTTAGAAACAGCGGCATGGATGTCAAGTACTGTACTATCATTCAAGTGTCAGACCTGACCCTACTTACTTAAGGTGCCTGACAAGAACAATTTTCAAGGTGCATGATTGTAAACAGCAGCATTTTATGTCGCTACAATGTGCTCAAAACAAAGATTTTCCTACTAAGAAATATGAATAACAGAAGTCTATTTATCTAAACTCTCTCCAGAAGCCTCTTAGTACTACAAAGGCTTCTACCTAATAAAACATCTTGGAAGAAACAGAATACACTGCACTTGAGATAGCACTGTTGATGCAAAATTCTCTGCATATCAGTGGTGTTATCTTTACAAATGTTGTCTGCTATGGTTGCTACTTAAGCGATACTTGAACTCTTAGAACAAATATGAATAGCCACTTCTCAATTCTTGTTGCCATTCATTATCAATAAAACCCTGAAATGAATACAAAATAAATTTATTTTAAAGCAATTTCTGTTGTGTGTCAAGTCAAACTGGTTGCTTCCTGATCTTCCTCTTTCATTCTCTGGAAATTGTAATTTTTACAGCTGGTTATCTTAGTAGGATATATTTTCATTGTCAGCTCACAGAAGGCATGCTGGTGACCTGTGCTCCTAGATGAGCAGGTAGTTCCAGCAAGACCTGAAATCTATATATAATTAAAACTGTTCATTAGTCAAAGCAAGAAATCCACATCTGCCTGAAAAAAAAATTACGACAAAAAAATAAAATTAAATTTTTGCTCAAGGAGGGGGGAAGAAAGAACACAACACTTAAAGACTCCTGAAAACTGCAGAGCTGTTTCATGGGAGGGACCACACAAAAAATAACTGATGTGTCAGTGACTTGTCACACTGAGTGAGAAAGACGGTGAACAAAAGACTTTCTTACATAAATCAGATGTTCTGTGACTGGTTGATCATTGTCTGTGAAAACCTCTCCAATCTAAGTTCCTGATTAAGATACCAGACAGTTAATGGTACTTACAGAGGAAGAGGCACTAAGGTTCTCTCCCAGGAAATTTAAAAAAAAAAAATTCTTTTTAGACAGAATGAATAAATGCCATTGGTGAACCACAATTACTGAGAAATATGTGATCACAACAGCACCATAGTGGACTAAGGAAATGCCTTTTTTCCTTTTTTTGCTAAACAAACCCAGATGACTTAATATTTCAGAATGCAGCTTGTTCAGAGGTAGAAAACAGCCATTTACAAGAGGAATTACTGCGTTACTGATTTTAAATTGCTTTCTCAAGAATACATTACCTTTTTTAAGTTTCTTTTAAGGTTTTTTAAGGTTCTCCTGAAACTCTTCATCATCATTTAGTTCTTGCAATAAAAAACAGTCAGCATTGTAAGGTACCAAATCATGCCACTCCAAATCACCTCACCTCTTTACCAACTGCAAATACCTAATACATGTGAGTGAGACACTTAAAGGCTTTTTGATAATTTAGCACACTGTATAAAAATCATCAGCTCTGAAGTTCACCAGGAATCCTGGTGAACTCACTCAATCCCCTCACTTGGGGATTATCCCCAGGAATTTAGTGGACAGCTTATTCCTAGAGATGAAGGCACAAGCCCTTTGGCACAGGAATAGTAACAGGAAGCTTCACAACAGCTTTTGCATTTTTCTTAGCCATAAAAAGGGCCCATGGATTCCGTATAAATTAATAAAAGCCTATAGTTTTTAGAGTGCTTAAACACAAATTAAAAACCAAAGAAAACAACAAAGTTCACCCTGTCTATGACTGCTGAAGTCTTAAAAAAGGAAGTGAAGAAAAACAACAAGAATGACAGAAACCAGCTCAGCCCAATTCTTACACACCAGGCCTTTCCTGATCCTAAAATCGCAGATTTTTGTGATTTGTAGGCCTGTATTAAAAAAAAAAAAAAAAAAAAAAAGTTTACTTTAAAGCAAAACTCAGGAACGCCTCCGAACCAAGGTGATGCCACACCGAGACAATCCTGAAGGTGACGAACCACTAAAGTGGCACAGAGCATAGCTTTTACTCAGCTTCCACCAGCTAGCCTTAGTGCTTAAAAAAATAAAAAAAAAAAAAAAAAAATAAAA
>WAAE01019528.1:43199-120611 GCA_013400495.1 Nicator chloris | reverse complement strand
AAAACAGGAAGGAAAACAACTTAGGCCGCTGCCACCGATGGCAGCTTTCGAGTCCACAGCCCGGGAGGGCGGGGAAGGAGCGTCCCCAAACCTCAAGGGTGAAATTGAGGGAGCTCTGCCGCACCTGCCCCCGGTTCTCTCTCTTCCTGCCCAGGCGCCACGGGTTGGGCGAGGAGAGGGAGAGGGAAGGCGCCTTCCCTGCCCTTGGGAAGGAACAAGGCTCGGGCGGGCCCCGGCGGTACCACCGGCCTCCTCCGCGAGGGAAGCGGGGAAAACCGCCCTCAATCCGCCAGAAGGGCCGAGGATGCTCGGCACGGCGAAGCGGATGCGAAACAGTGCCCCAAAACTCGCCTCCTAAAAACAAAAAAACCCCAAACAACTGCACCCCAGAGGCAGCCGCTGGCTCCAAGTACCTCCTATGCGAGCAGGCCCGGCGCCGCTCCTTCCTCCCGGTCCGAAATTCCCGCACTGCCCGCGGCCCCAGGCGGCCCGCCCGCCCTGGCACCACCTCCCAGCATCGCCCGCGCCCATTGGTCCGCCGGGAGCTGCCCGCAGCCTCCGTCCCGCCCTGGTCGCGATGCTGCTGGGAAGTGTAGTCCAGAGTCGCAAAAAGAGGCCGCAGGAAGGTCCGACACGGACTACACTTCCCAACAGGCACCGCGGCCCGAGATGGGGCAGGAGGCGAAGTCTTTTACAGTCGTGGAATCGATGCGGTTGGAGAGGACCTTCAAGATCCATGTTCACCGCAGAACCGTGCCCGAGTGCCACGTCCACACGTTTGCGGAACATTTCCAGGGGCAGTGACTCCACCACTGCCCTGGGCAGCCTGTTCTAGTGCTTCACAGCTCTTTTCAGTGAAAAAAAATTTGAGTTACGAGAAGCCTTGGTTTCTTATGCTGTTATAAATTTGGGAAGGGCTTTGTCAAGCTGATACCACAGAATCAGTTGGGTTAGAAAAGATTGTCGAATCCAGCCTATGAGTGAACACCACCAGGTGAACTAGACCAGGGCACTAAGTGCCATGTCCAGCCTTTCCTTAAGCACCTCCAGGGCCAGTCGTTCCTCCTCCTTTCATTGTCAGGTACAAGTGTCCGCACATCCGCACCTGATTCTGCCAAGCTGTGAAGTGACACAGAGGTGCAGAAGATGAAGGAGATGGCAAACCAGGGAATTTAGGGGATAAGGCAGGAAGATAAAAGGACAATGATTTTATTTTGTTAATTTACTGGGTGTTTCAAACCTTTAAAAAGGCGTTATGATTTCATGTCCACCGTCTTCACGTGCTGCAGTTTTAGAGGTACTAAATAGCTTCAAACAAAGAAGCTATCATTCTGTAGTATGTTCATCATGACAGTGCTTACTTAGATTTCCTTGACCACCTCGGCTACATTAAGAATAATAGATATGTATTTTTGAAACACTAGGTACTACTAGAGATTTTCAAGAATCTGAACTGTTCTAAATGTTCTAGGGTATTACTGTTCATAGGAAAGACCAAAAATTTGTTTGAACTAAGCGAAGAACACTACCAGACATGGTAGCATTTCACTTGCAGTACCCTCCTCTTTAGTATTGAATTACTGGGATCATGAACCAGTTTTAAGATGCTGATAGAGAAAATTAAATGAGAAATTTAATAAATATTCCACTTCTACATATGAATCACATTTTAATTTAATAGAATGTAGTACTCAAGTTCTAAAGTAAGTTATGTTCTTCACATTTCCATTCTTCCAAAAATTAAAGAATAAAATGTCTTATAATTTCAGTATGTGTTCTCTTTCTGCAATCTTCTTTGGTTTTCTACTTTGCAAAATGAGAAGAAAAATTCATATACATTGCTCAAACACCATGTCATATTACACACAATGCATTAAAACACAAAAAATAATTTTAAAAAATTTAGCAGACAATTCCAAAATGAATGGGGAGACTGCCACTGCAGATACTCGATAAAAGAGTTCACATGCACTACACTCAGCTGTCCTAACTGCGGGCTGACGACCACAGATGGGAGTAAAGATTAAGGTTACTGCACCAAAAAATCATCACGGTATTTTGTTCAAATTACAGACCTCAGGAATGGTTAGAACACAAAAGGTTTTGCTAAAAACCTTGTTGTCAGAGTCCATAAGCAGTCTGAAAAAAAAACAGTGGTATGATCACTTTCCAAGGAGAAAGCTTTTGGTTCAGTAGCTTTTGTTGCCATGCACCCACCGTGCACCTACTCTGTTGTACAAGGAATTATACTTCCCATCATATCCACTTGCTATTCTGCAGTGCCAATATACTGACACTAAGGGAAAAATGTGTTTTCTGCAAACTTTTTGTCCTCCCATTCACATTTCACACTCTCTTCCTCAGAGAAAAGAGGTTATTTAAATTAAATTAAGGCTGTGGCTTTTTTCAGCTAATATGCTTTTATTAAACTTTAAAAGAGTAATCACTATTCTCTGAGAATATGACTATGGCATCCAGAGTTGTTTTGTTTGTCCATTAATATACATTTTAAGAGAATTTAAAGTGATCTACCCAGTAACTTCAGAGCTTGTGTGTATTTTAGGAGACCAGTACAACATCCGATTATGTCTGAGTGCTCTTAAAAGTGTGAAAAATGAAGTTCACTTTCCTGGTAAAATTTAAAGAGTTTAATAAAAAGACAATAAGAGACAGAAAGCAAGCACAAGGTTAATACGGTCGACCTGGTACCTTGGCCGACCGGGTGTCTTGGCACTGAGCCAAGAGCACACCTGGATACCTCTGAGGGACCCTTTAAATACTTTTTCTGTTCCATCTGCCTGTTGCATATGCATAGAGTGTGATGCATATTCATCTTTTTCTAAGAAGAGTTTTGCATGGCCACTCCTTGGGTCCGCCTTTTTAGAGCATGCGTGTTCCTTGGCTGTAGTTTCCTTATCCCCTCCAGTTTGGGCTGTGTCCGTCCTTTCTTCAGACGGCAGGTGCTGATAATTGGGCATATCAATAGCAGGGTCCTCTTCACACGTTCATTGGAAGTTATCCCAACCAAACAGACAGTTCAATTACAAGCACAGGTATATACCAGCTATCCACTACAGTGTCTAAGTAAAAAGAACTATACAGCAGAGTCATTCTGACACTACACATATAACATTCACTACACATATAACATTCATCTTAATACTTGCGAAAAGCCAATATCATAACATGTATCTATAACAAAAGGTAGATAGGAACAAAGCTGGTTTTGCCAATCTTTCCAGGTGTCTTTGCAAGTTAGACTAATTTTTGTACTTTTGGGAGGGAATTTAAATTTTTGTTTATTAATTCCTGCAGAATGCAGTGAATAACAAACTAATATTTTGAATACTTAATCCTTTTGATGAGACTATTTATTTACTCAGTGCAGTTACTACACTGTCTAAACCATTGAGATATCCCATGAGATAAGGCCATCATCTAAGTTTTCCTCACCAAAGGAAGTTACAATATTTGTTTTTGTTAGGGTCAGCTTCTTAAAGAACTTCATAAAGAATGACTTCAGCAAATAAATATTTACCCCTTATTACAAATGAAGAATCAGCCATAGAAATGCTGAGTAAAGTTTGTTTAGCTTGAAATGATAAAGGAAATTTGTAACAAATCTCAAAGTAAGACCTAGTTTACTTGAATCTTAATTCTATATTATGAATTAAAAATACATTATTAATTGTACTTTTCAAAATATTTTAAATTCAAAATTAAGATGCTCAGGCAGGAAAAATATTTTTAAGTCTTGCAGCTCTTTTAAAATGTCATCTGTATTCATTCCCTGAGTCATTAATTTGTTAAAGAGAGGAATGGAATATGGGGTAGAAGAGATCCAGTCTCAAAGAGTACCCAAAAATTCCACAGAAAAGGAATGAAGTATTAGAAGAATTGATGGAAATGGTGCGGAAGAAAAGCTACACAGTGAGATCCGTGGGAAGTTTCACTTCTCTTCTGGCAGTTTTGTGATGCTAACAGACACATGATTTGAAGCTGTTAAAGGAAATAATTTTACATGAGTTGAAGCTTCTAAGACTAGAGCTTGTTTGAAGTGCATTAAATTAATCCAAATTAAAGGACTTTCATGAGTTTCTAAAGCATTTCTCTGTTTTCTTTGGTCAAGGTCCAAACTCATATGCATGGGCAGTTTTTCTCTACTTAAATGACTGAATTGTCTTGACTGTGAAGTCTCTCCCCTCATCCCAGTTAGAGTGATATTTATAGGTACAAATGCATTTTGTCTGGGGGCACTGTATATCCTGCACTGTAGATTCACTCACATGCACACAAACAGCAGTGCATAGGATCCCACTGTAACGATGCAAAGAACTTCTGTTTATCATCAAACATTTCATATATCCCATTACATGTGAAAGAATTATTATCTGTCCTCTTGCAGTGCAATGCTTTTTCCTATAATGGAATTTTACTCTGCAAATTTATTTTGATATTAAAAGGTTCCACTTTATAATGTCTATGGTTCAATCAGTGATCTAAAAGACACTTGAATACTTTGAACAAGATACATAAAACGCTTTTATTGCAAAGCTTTGCTGCATCTACCAATTTTACCATTGATCTCTTTCCATGTAAGGCAGTTCTGGAAGCTGCCCATGCTGTATAAAATCACATGGTGGCTTTTGATCTCCAGCTGGTGATTAAAGCACATTATGGAGGTTTGAAAATTTCTTGTGGTCATTAGCATACCTCCAAACACTTCTCTTCTAAACAGTAGTGTTGCCACTATATGCTATTTAAACAAGAAACCAGAATTCTATGAACTTATTATTTGCTATTCCTTGTAGTTCAGAGGATATAGATCTCTTGAATGAGATGAGCTTATACTTAGCTGTGGACTTACTGGTCAAATAGTGATTTCTTAAGGTGATTAGACTCTAGAAAAATGCATGAAAGAATGAGGTTATATTCTTTAAAACCCTCTTTTGACACAAATAGGGAGAGCTCTGTGCCTTGTACTCCCTATCTACAGTTCCATATTTCCCACTGCTTAAAGACATCATTATCACTTCCCAGATCACCAAGCTGTCATATGTTTTCTACAGTGGATTTTTAAACAATGCAGTATTAACTCTTTTGCTTGAAAATAGAAAAAATAGCATCTTTCTTCCCGCTTTTTGAAAATGTATTTGTGTGTTGGGAAAATAAAGAATCACCATGTACTTGTTCCTTCCTCTAGCAATCTCTTCAATTCTTTTCACAGAAAATAAATGAGCATGCCAGCTTTATATATTTTTTATCTTTCACTTTATTATATTAGATGGCATCTTTTTTGTATATTTTTACCATCTATACCTTGCCAAGAAGCAAAGTTTATTGAATGTTACCCAGATACAGAAGAAAACATAACACTTGTTCAAAGATATTACAGTCAGTAAATACCAAATAAATTCAAAAGCCTTGTTAGTTTTTCTACCGTGTCTCCTTACTCCCCAAAATAGAATAAATATAGGTAACCTGGTTTCTGACAAGTCAGTGGTTACAGACTGTTGAAAGGAAATAAAATCTGGGTCAAGGGAAGAATATTAGCCTGGAATGGATTTTGCAGTTGTAAGGGACACATTTGAAAGGACAGTACAACTTGTGGAAGAGATGTGCAGGCAAAATATCAAGGTTAGCAGATATCAGCAGACCCATGAAGGAACACAGTTTTGAGTCAATTATACTGTGTGCACCTTGAATTGTTTAAATCTAGAAAATAATAATTTCTCATCTCTGCTTTTATCCATCAGTTTCATGAGAGAGAGCACTAAAAGTTTATTATTTAGGTAATATTTTTATTTCTAAACTACATGCTGAAGTAGTTTTATGAGATTGGAGACAGCAGTTTTTGTCTGAGGAGCAGACAAAGTTTGGAGTTTGGAACAAAGTTTGGAACAAAAAGGAGTTTTTGTTCAGAGTAAAAAAAAAAAACAAAAACCTAAAGCTAATGAAAATTAGCACTTTTCATCCTTTTTTAATATCAAAAGTTAATCCATACTCATAGAAATAGTTTTTTTGGTGAATTAATTGTCTCATACAAACTTTCTTTGAGGAAGTAAAAGGGGCAGAATTCATTGACTGTTTCCTTGGGAGGAGATGTAATACGATGAATATTAAAAATAAACCACTGCAATTCATTATAATTCATACTTGTCTGTCTTCTGGCAAGCTTTATTATACAGAACTAGCTGTCTGGAGAAAAAAAAGTACTTACAGAACTGATATTCTATACTTGAGCATTGCATGGAAGGATCCTGTCATGCCACTGGACTTCATAGTGTTGGTGTTCATGACCATGCTAATCTACATTAAATTTACATGACATGTAATAAAATATGTGATTTGCATAAGAACTGGTTTTCCCCAATCTCTAATGGCACTAAGAAACTCTCAAAAAATGCTACCACTAGGTGTCTCATTGGTTTCAATGTACTACAACCTGAGAGCAAGAAATGCTCAACAAAATTTAGCAAAAATACAGTTAATTACCACTGACATTCCCTCCTTCGTTACACCAGCACACCCTGAATTTAATCAGGTGCATTATTGTAATCAAGCTGTCAATCAGATTTTGAAATATTTCACTTTTTGACATCATTACAGCAGAATCCCTACAGCCCGTCTAGAACATGGGTATGGCAAGATTGATATTGTGCTACAAAATGTGATCTGACCCAAAAAAAAAAGATGCTTCTGTGCAAAAATTAAAGAAACACTGAACTGCTAATGCATTTACCCTGGCAATGTGTTGCATAAGGTAGATTGTCAAGAGTTAATGTAACTGCCTGCCCATTTACTGTTCTTGTGCTTTTAAATGTTTAAATGTTGTCTGTGTCATTTTTACTTTTGCTTAAAAATATATAGCTTTAATTTTGTTAATTGGAACCAACTGTACAGAGAACTTTTTTGCTTTTAGGCTTACAGCAAAAGATTTAGAGAAACAATCAGAGGAGAAGGGAGATGCCAAGGAGAGACTTGGGCTGATGTCAATATTCCTCTGAGACAACCCCATCTATGAAAAACCACAAAGCCAATGGGCTGTTTCACTGGCATTTGTAAACAGCTCATTGACAAGACATGTATACTATATATTGAGAGCTTTCTCAAGAATTTCATGTTCCTGTTTTTTGATGTATGGTGGAGAAGGTAATTTTTATTGTTAACATTTCAAAACATGAGAGATGCAAGTAGAGGTGGAAGGCTCTTTAGATGGAGATCCATCTGTCAACAATTACAAGGGTTCCCCCAAACACATATGTTACAAACTTCAGCCTGGCTCAGGTGAGCGTTAGTCAGATAGAGTCTCTCTCACTTTTGGGACAGCAGTTTGTGTTTTAACCAAGAAGGTAATTTTTACCATCTGATGACTATTTCATGTCCTCCGTGAATGAGTTTGCAGACCCCAGCCTGATTTTATGTAGACAGATGTCCCCTTTCACAAAAACAACTGTCACAATTGGCAATGGTTGTCACATGTGCTGGCAGCAGCAGAGGCTCAGGATGAATGGAAGGGAGACAGGAGAGTGTCCTCTGGCTACACGGAGGCAGGTGGGGATGGTGGATGTTTGCAGTCGCACTGACAGCGCTGCCTTTTCAGTGTGCAGCCCCATCAGTGCAGGGATCTTCTGTGTGACCAGGGCTCTTTGCTTTAAAGGCCACTTGTTTGGATATTTGTAGACAGGTATTCCACGAGAATAACTTGATGCAAATGTGCTTAGGTAACTTAGGACAACTTCTTGTCTGATAATAAATTAATAATTGCTTTCTCTCCAGTGGTAGGTGGGGAAAACTGCAAACACATTTTTCACTGAAGAGTTATGCAAGGTTTTTAAGAAGCTGCAGAAACACACATGTAGCTTCACACACAATCTCAGCACTTTTCCAACCTCGACTTCAGGAGACACACTGTAACTCTGCTCCTTCTCTCCATCTTCTTTCTGTCCTCGGGGCCTCATTTGCTTATTTTCCATATCGCAGGCACTGGCCCTGTTATTCAGAGAACTACTGTTTTACTTGAGTATTATCTCACCTCCTAAGACCTCTGTTTTTAAGATCTGTTTTTTCAAGTTGAGTTGCTTGTATTTTCGTGCAGACATCTGCTGAAAGCATTGAATTAATTAATATAGTAGTAGCAACTAGGAAAACATGATAATCAGTTTCACTCTGCCACAGTGAAATTACCAGGGCAGAGAAAAATTGTGTAGAATATGATGGGCTCTCTGTTTTATGATTTGTTATTGGGACAATAGGTTAAATTTCTCCCTTTTCCTTCCATTCCTCCATCTTATTTCCTTTCACATACTTGAACCTGACTCCATCCTCACATACGAAAGATGACCTTGCATATCTCATGGTGGAGGTGAGGAGTTCCACATTCCCTGCAGACTGGCTGCTTTTTGACAGGAGATGCTAAGCTTTGTCCCTTTCCAGCTGCCTATAGCTCGTATTTGGGTGAAACACACTGGGAAGAAAGTGTTTACCACTATTGTTGAAACAGCTAATTTTTTCAGTAATGATGTGGCTTTGAAGATATTTAAATGGTATTAAACCTACATCAATGATATAAATAAAGAAGCAAGTTCAGCAGGTTTTATGACACTATACACTGACAGTATTCTAAACTGTCCACTAAACATTTTTCATTCTCCCTGGAATATCAACATACTGACTGCAATATTTCTATCAGTGTTCTTTTACTTGCTAATAATCAAATTGAAGCCATCAACCTTTTCATTTAGAACTACTTGCTCCAAAAAGTAAGCACAGCCATTTGAAACAATTTTGTAGCTATGTCAGATGGAATGTAAGTTTTAAATTGTTGAATTGTAAGACTGCCACCTCGTAAACATATTATAATGTATATTGGTCTATTTTGGTGAACAGCTGAATAATAATGTACTTCAAAAACAGTTTGAAATGCATCTTCTAAGATATAGAGCAGAGAGGATGACTAATATGAGAACATGGCATTTCACAGCAAACCTAATGAAAGCTTGTGAAAACTACAGTATCTCATCACCACACTGGCTACATTGGCTGCAATACAGTCAATACTATATTGACTGCTAGAAAGGCCATAAGTATAAGGCATTGCATCTCTCCTGATGAAAGTAACTTAGCTGGGTCAAAATTGATGGGTAAAAGAGTAAATATTCCAGCTTCATGAATTTTATATAACTTATGCTTGAATATTTCTTGGAATTGTGTCCTGTCTCCTTGACCAAAGTAAACTTTGCTTTTCCTTCATTTTCAAAGAGCCTTTTGAGAATCATCATTACAGTAGGAGTATATTTTTAACACATAATGTTTGTGCAGAGCCCCAAAACAGAGCCTGCTTTGCCTGCATTTCTAGTTGTAAAAACTTGAGAGGGTACAATTACTTTTAAAAGGAGTAGATTGCCTGATGAGGTGTTTTACCCTCTTTATTAAGTTATTTATTTAAAGTTGAAAATGTTTCCTGAGCACTTGCTGTTTACTTGGCTTTTTATTGTTTGTGCATGAGACAGCCTTCTAAGCAGAGGGACAGTTCTACCTGGCTCAGGCTTGAAATCATTGGTGCTGTTTGCTCAACCCTGCATGCAGACAGAGCTGAATTATCCCAGAGTGCACATGCTGTCTCTCTCCTGCTCGTGTAGAATGTTATTCAAGCACTTGTTTGGGGATGAATAGCTCCCTTCCTGTAGTCAGCTATCATGGACTACCTATATGGAGTACATAGATATAGAAAGATTATATGTGTATATATATATATACATATATAGAGATATCTATATGTGTACATATACATATAAATATATATGCACATATATATCATGGAGTACATAGATGCTACCTTGCCTCTCACTCTTAATCAAGACCCCATGGTATGGCACTCAGCACTCACACCCCTGGCGTCAAAAAACAAACACAACTGTTCCAGAAATTTAGAAAAACCCCAAACAATATAACCTATATAACCAGAAAAAAGATGGTCCTACATAACTAGCTAAAGATACACTTGCTGCCACTTCAGCACTGATATCTTTGTTCTGTTGTTTAGATTAAGCTCAAAATGTAATTGTTTAGTGACCAATTTTTGTGTTATGTGAAAGAAAGAAAGGCTATGTTTGGGAATGCTCGGAATGAGATGCAAGAAAAATTTCACATATAAAAAAACTGAAAGGGGAAATCGTGTGCATGGAAGTTTGCCATTTTTGTATGCAATTGGTCAGATAGGATACATAATCTTTTCCTGCAAATGTTATTTGTCACATCTCTGAATTGCCAGAGCATCTGCTGGAAATAATAAAACTATTATATCATCCTAGACTCAGAAAGGTGAATGGAAGGAAGAGGTATGCATGTGTAGGTGTGTACCTTCCTAGGGATATCCTGAAAAACATTTGTACCTGGTCTTTAGAACATGCCAGTTGTGAACAATTAATTCACATTACAGGTATAATATAATGGGTAGAAGTATTTGAAGTTTTATTACTGGTTAAGATTCTAATTTATTATGTATAATAATCTTTCATTACTAAACACTCAAAAGATGGAAAACATAAAAGACTGAAAGGACATATGATCATTTTCTTCATAGAATGACATATTTAACTCACAGCCTCAAGGTTGTTGGTTTATTTTTCCCCCAATGGAAAGCTAAGCATAAGATAAGGAATGCATATTATTATAAAGCATCTGAAAAGTTCCTTGTGAAACCCCATTTTTAGATGAAGGGATTTTTTCAAATTAACAACATAGTGTAATGCAAATCAACCTATCTGCCCTTATGTGGTCATTTGTACCAGGGCAATATGATCGTGGATTGAACATGAATCATTAAAGGTGTGGTCTAATAGTGTTTTATTCACCTTTGATGCATTGTGAATTTATATTTCATGTCAATAATGAGCTGCAAAACCTTTCAGGGGACTCATAAACAAAATAGAACATTAAAATAGTCTTGTTCCCCACCATATACTAACAGAGGAAATAACACCCCCCAAAAAATCAAAACTATAATGAGAAACATACACACAGAAATATTCAGAAAACCCATAGGAGATATTCCAAAAAAGAACCAGAAGGGACATTTGCCTAGGAATAAAAGAAGCCTGGGGATTTAACAGATGAGTGACAGAGACGACAGCAGGTAGGAGTGGGCAGCTGAGGGGTTTGGTCTGGTGGCAAGGAGAAAAGAATTGCACCTGGTGTTCTGGGCACAAAAGTTGTTGGGAAATAGATAAAGCACAAAGAGGGCAGAGAGTCAGAAGAGTGCAAGGAGAACAAAACTGGAATTACTGGAGAGAAGACACGGCTAACTGGAAAACCTTTTCAAAAAGCACAGATTGTAAAGCAAAGGACAAGCAGAGGCAGGAGGAGAAAAAAGAAAACATGACTCTTGCAAAGATCTCGACTACTCTAGTAAGTAAGATATTTCCAGCTGAGGAAAGAGGGAAACTGAAGCAGACAAGGCAGCAGGTAGAAGATACTTGCCAGCTTCAAGTTTCCCAGCCAAGTTTGTTTAGTATGGTCACACATGCTACTCTTGGCACCTGCCAAGTTGACCGTTTATAGTGGTTCCGAATTTTACTTGTTCCCTTCTCACTGCTTGAAATAATCCTGGGTCACTTGCATCAAAATGTAGTTTAGAATGTTATATGATGAGTATCTGGAAAAATGTGATTGTACAAGTAAAATTAGGTATGTATTAAGGAGCAGCTTTTTGCCTGCTACAATGCAGCTCTGCCAATGCACTTCAGGCTTGACTTGCAATACCCTGCATAAAAATCAGTGCTGTCTCTCTTCAGAGCAGTGACTCAGTCATGCTGAACTATGCCACCTCTGTGGCAGAATATAGTCTATTGTATCTGTTTTATAACCTTTATGACTCAGAATCCAACACAGTTATCACAAAAAACAGAGCAGCTCCATAACGCAGACAATTTAATACATAATCATTCAAAGAGCAGTTGAAATTTCAGGCTGGCACACCAAACTATATCTTAAATAATGACTTGCATTATTAGCAGGCTGCATCATGTTTTTCAAGATCCATGGCAGAGGACAGGAAAGGGTGAGTTTGGTTTCTTTTTCCTGCCATCATTACTAACCAAAACACATAGGACTGGGCAGCTCAGGGACCTGACACATGGGTAGTTTTGCTTTCTAATCTTGGGCTGGATTTGAGCTATTGACCTGTATCAAGACTGGTAAAAAAAAAAAATGATTGCCAACTTATGTAAGCAACTGCAAAGAGTTTGGTTGTTTTAGTACATTTCCTAGAGAAAAAGAGGGTACAAATAACAAAAATAGCCCTATCTATCTGTTTTGAAGCCAGTATTGCAGACTGAAGAGCAGCAAACTGTTAGAGTTTGTCAAAGCAGGGAACTGTTCTAAAGTGTGTCTCTATGGTTTAATTTCACACACAGACACATGCTCCAACATATACCTAACTTGGTCCCTGTTTAAGCCAGTGGTAAGGAACAGCCATAACAACATTTCTTACTAAGTCCATGAATAGGCAAAGTTTGAGCCACCAAGTTAGTGTTTACCTACTGTTCTTGATTCCTTAGTATTGAAAAAGCAAACTCAACTGTCCAAAGCCATTTTTGCTTCTGCATTTTTGCTCTCCATGGAGAAGGATTTATATCCATCTTTTACTGGAGGTTTTGAAAATGGTATTACAGAATTGTAAATAAAGGAGACTTCACAGTTTGCAATAACATGGCCACCATGGCTGCTCTGATCTTCCTACTTTTAGCAAAAAATATTCAGATCCTCCTTGAGAAGTAGCTTAATCACAAACTGAATAACTGAATTTAACTTATACTGCTAACAGAGATTTCTTTTGTGACACATTGAGCCATCCAGTGGCACAGGCTGAAAAGACTACTGCGTGTACTTGTTAATGCATTTCTCCAGTGCCTTTCTTTATATCAGTGATGTATCAGTGATTACAAAAAAAAAAAAAAAGCAAAACAAAGCAACACCCTCCCCCCCCAAAAAAAAAACCCAAGCAAACAACCGTAAAAAATGCAACAAGAAAATATCAAATATCTGTTTAGTAATAACTGCAAAGACCTAAAGGTAATGTACATTTCTATTCATTTAAGGTCAGACAGAAGTAGTCTCTCAACATTGATTTAATAGAGAAGGGAGATAGGGAAAGAAGAAAGAAAAAATGAAAAATTCCAGAAAGTAAAAGTTTAAAATTCTGGGTTGAGGCTGCATATCTGCCCTCAAGTAATTTCTTTACACATCTATGCTTTTTTGAGTAAAATGGTTAAAATCAGATCTCAGTCTTTGGTCACCTGCATATTCTTGTCATACCAGTTAGAGTTTGTTAATTTACTCCATATCGCCTCATTTTGTCAGTGCCAGAATCTTGTGATTGCAAAGCAGTACTTCAGTATTTGAAATAGGTAGAGATAAGTATCTGTACACAGGAGAGAACCAACCATCCAGGGCTTAAATGAGCAAATAACTAAATTTAGTGTGAATTTTTTTTTTTTTTTTAAGATTGTAAGAAATTAAATGCTGAATAATGGTGCTATAGCAGTAGTTGGTAGAGAGCCTGGCTTAGTGTGGGCAGTGAAGAAAGATCATTAACAAATAAAATAGGGAGCACCTCAGGGGACACGCCTACAGACAGTCTGTCACCCACTGGTTTTAACATTTCATTTCAAAATTTAATTAGATATTTATTTCTGAATGCCTAAATAAAACCAGCCTCTTTCCATTGCACCAAGATGCATCAGCTTTTAGTGATAAATTGAAGGCTGTAACGACATTCTTCTTCCTAAATTTTGAGGGGAAAAAATAACAACAGAAGAATAGACAGAAATGACATTCTGGGTTCTAACAACCAACAAACGATCCAACAAAAGTAAACTATTTTAATACCAATATTTAACTCATTACTGGTGCACTAGAAGCAGTAGTAAGGCCTTAAAAAAATATGTAAGAAGCAATATTATTTCTCACTAACTTCAGAAAGGACAGGACTGATGTCCCTGGTTAATAAGGAAATGCTTCACTGATCACAAAAGCAATGTGAGTCTTCTATCATGCTAGTAAAATTTATGACATGTAAGTCAGTAAGAACTATTGTAGACTTCATGGGACTCCCTACTGTCAAATAGATCATTGCAGAATCTGGCTATAGCTACTTTAGGATGTCATAAAGAATGAAAAGTGTTCTATTCTGGAAACAAACTAAGCACTAGTCAATGTTTCTCTTTCTAAAGTAAGTCAGTCTGTTCAATGTCCAGATGATGGAGCAGGTTTACTCCATGTCACAATTGATCTCTGTTTTCTTACTGGGGCAACCAATGTTTGGTGGAGACCAGTAGCATAGATCACATCAGGATTTCAAGTTTTTGTCTGCCAAAAAATAACATAGCTACATCTTTTTGAAGTAATTGTTAGCTAGTTGGAAATATGAACTCTTGTGCAAATATGAGAGCTGCCTTCATTGCTGCTGTCATTGCATTTTTCACTGGGGGTTTTTTGGACCAGCAGTCCCTATGCTTCACAAATAACACAGTTGTAGTAGGCTTCACTGTGTTCTGCAGCAGGTGGGCAGGATGAGACTGTAAACCATCTGCCCATTCATCTATCTTAGACACATATCTCCCTATTTCAGTTAGAAATCATTTCATTAAATGACTGATAAAATCATCTCCATTTATACATGGGGAATGAAAGGCCTGGGGTGCTTCAATGTTTCCTTCAGACTGGGGCTCAAGTCTGTAGTGACCATTCCTTCTGCAATAGTGCTCCACTCACTGCACAGTCTTCCTTCATCCTCTACAGCATCTTTCCCTACCTGAGGCTCCCTATTTACCTCTTTGTGTGGGCTGCACACAGAGCGAGTCAGTTTACAGAGTTTGCCTCTTCATGTTAATTCACTTTATTCTGGATATTCAGTGGATAAGGTATTCATAGATACCTTAATGTAAATGGACTGATCCAGTCTCCAAGTTTCATAGTTGCACGATTCCCATTTCAGTGTAATCCTACCATTACCCTGAGCATTGCAGTGAACTACACTGAAACAGCATACAGTATCCTGGGGTGATGTTAACTGTGGACTGTGTCAATCTAAAGTGAAACATCAGGGGGTTCATGTTCCCTCCAGCATGGGAAAGGACAATTTTACACAGGGTTGTTGAGCTCCTGTCAAAGAGCAGATAGCTGTGTCAGCAGTGCGAGGAGTGGCTGCATGGAGGAGATCCAAGGGTGGGCAACTGGTCCCTGGGGCTGCAGAATCTGAGAGTGGGGCTGAGGCAACCTCCTATTGCAAGGGCAGGTGGAGCTGTGTTGAGGCTGCTGGTTCAAACGGCCCTGAGGGCTGTGCCTATGCAGCCAAGTAGCCCTCCCGTGCCTCTGCAGAAGAGAGCTTTTAAGGGCTAAGAATATTTATTTTTTTTAATTTTAAATTATCACGAGTATTCCTTACCTGGTTTGAAAGCAGTAACACCTGGGCAAAAGGAGAATCTTTTCAGTAATTCTTACTGACAAGTATATATTCATACAAAGAACTGAAGAATTTCCACCTGGAGCTGAACATGTTTGGACAAGGTCTTACCAGGAAGGCATCCTGTCTGCAGGCAGCTGACTGTGCAATCAGAACAGGAGCAGTCAGCTGAGAAGCTGCACCTCCTCTGATTAGTATTGCCCAATATGACCCTGTTCCTGAGCAGATCAGCAGTGCACGTTGTGTCTCTGCCTTTCCCATAGACACTGTTGATGTGCTAATGCGAGGAACGTGTATGTCTTATTTGCTAGAAACCTTGCAAACAGAGAAATTATTAAACTGCAGAGGATAGGCACTAGGCTCAGCCCCACAACCCTGTTAATTGCTTGATATGGTATCATGTGTAACAGATTCTCTCTGCCATGGTAAGGGGCTCTTTGTTGGGCACTTAGCCCAGTAGCAAACACAAGCTGGTTCAGCTTCTCAGGGCCCATAATACAGTGCAGGGGGGCTTCAAAGTCTTCAGAGAGATTGCTTCTAAACAAAGTTTCTGCCTGTATTCCGAACCAGAGGGAGATTTCTGATGGGAATTCCTGTGGATAGAAGGGGCTACATGTTTTCAAACAGACAGTGGACAGCAATAGCCCACTCACGCTCTGCAACAGCAATTGTGGTTGAAACATTGAATTGATCTCGAAATTGTGAGACGCTCTGAGGGTGCAAATCCTACCACTGGCAGCACCTGGGGCCACTTTAACGCCTCTATTTTACTTAAACCTGAGCAACCTGCTAATGCACAGTAAGACCTGTCACCTGGTCTTAGACTATTACCACATTTCCTTGATGTCTTCCTTAGCCATTGCCCAGACCCCTGACGATACGTGCAGAAATCGAGGCACCTTCACGCAGTGTGAAACTCCTTTGTTCTGGCACAAGAACAACAGAGCTTTGTTGTTCTCAAAGCAGCATAAACACGTCGTGTTCGTGGAGAAGCCAACAAAGTGACTCCCGGGCCGACAGTGCACGGGGAGCGGCGTTCCCTGAAAGGCAGCGGGGCTCTCGGCGAGATGCGAACCCCACATCCCCACACGCCCGGCGGAGAGCGCACGGAGGAGGCAGCGCCATGAGGAGGACGCTGCGCGCCCCGAGCCCGCCGGAGCCGCGCCGAGCGCTGCCCTGCGAGCGGCCGGGCCGCGCCCCGCGGCGGCATGGCTGCAAACACGGCATCCTCCTGCAAACACGGCATCCTCCTGCAAACACGGCATCCTCCTGCTGGCAGCGTGCTGCCTCTGCTGCCGGCCTTGGGACTGAAGCGAAATTCAATTAAACTCTCCTGCTAGCGAACGGGAAGGTGAGGCAAACTTCGAGCTGGAAATCGCATATCATGCACAGCTCTTGCTTGCGGATGTGTTACGCACAGGCACACACAGGCAAAGTCACACTCACCTGGGGGTCACGCAGCGGTAACACCGACACTCCATCTGCTTACCAAGAAAGCCAACATAGTGTTAAAAAGCAGCCAGGATGCTCAGACCAGATTGGACTTTAGACAGGAAATTATCTTTTCAAATTTTGGTTGAACGATAAGAAGCTTTTAAAACTAAAGAAATGAATGATGTATGCAAAGCTGTACTTGAAATGATTCTGGTGTTGCAAATTGCCATGCTCTTACTGTGGAGCTGATGAAAATAAATGAAGCTCTGCGTTGCTGGGCTTTTTCCTCCCCCTTCTAATAAATGAAATGAAAAAGCCCCATTATTGAGCCACCTGCTTCAAATTCCTAATTGTGGTGACTGAATTCTGAAATTATTTGTTAGCTGTGTAATATCACAGGCATTAAAAATACTGAGAGGCTATTAAGTTCTTTAAAACCCAGCACTGGATAAAAAGGTGCAGCTATCTTCAGATTTTTATTTCCATGAAATAACTTTTCCAGTAGCGAAATATGTTCAAATCCCACAAGTGCATCCTGAAAAAATCCCTGTTAATTTACCATTTAGAGAAGCTGCAAAGTAATCATCCAGGAGAGGTCCATTGGCATATTTAAATATTTTTAAAATAGTGCTGTGTACCATTCTGTTCATATTTTTCTAGCATCTAAATATAAATGTTTTAGAAGACAGTAGAAATGACATAAAGTATAGATGTAATATTTCTAATGAGCAGGTGAGTGTGTGCACATATGTACCTCTGAAGTGCCTATAATCACAGAATCTTGCAGTGTGCCTGAACTATTGCTGCATATGTGTATAAAGCATCTCATTCAATTCCTAACAGTTTCTCATTTTAATAATGTTCCAATTTGGATACCTATGTAGATATTTTTTACAAATTAAAAAAAAAGATAATTATCAGGACAAGCTAGAAAGCATTGTTCTTGAAGTATTTTTTAATCTAAATAATGTTTCTAGTTAAAACTCCTTGTTTTGATCTTTTTTAATGTGAAAGAACTAGAATCTGTTAAAAAGATCTGCAAAAAGTTGTTCCACACACATCCTATATGGACATTTTTTTCTTCCCCACAAATACCTGTATGGATTATACATATATATATATGCACACAAATTTCTAGACAAGATGCAACCATTTCTCTTAGATTAACTTCTTATATATAAAATCTCAGCACAGAAATGAGTAAAGGGTTAAAATAACAATCTCAGAATTCAAGTCAGCTGTGACAATATCCAGCACATTGAACTGCTGAATCTACATGGAATTAGACATCCCTTTGCCCATCGAACCAAATTAACTGGTTTATTATTACCTTGCATAAGCAGTATTTTCGAGGACAGGGCACAGGAGGAAAAGGGACTCTGTTGCCTCACGCTTATCACAGGCAGCTCTCGCAAAGCTCGCCCACTTGCTGCCTTCCCCACTTCCCAGCTCTGCAGCCAGAAGTTACCAAGCAGCCTGAGAACAAATCCCAGTAACAGCAATTCTCTCTCAGCTTTACACTGGCACACAAAGGTGTCCTGTTGGCAACAAACCTGGCTTCATCAAACAAGAGGCTATTTCAAACAAGTGCAAACACTTGTAATCTGAATATTTTACAAAGAAACAACAGAACAAGAGGAAGGGAACAACCGAAAGGCTTTGTCAATAAAAGTGGATTTAACCAAAAAAGTTAACTCTAAATTGATTAAAACAGAGTAATTGCAAGTGGAATATAGCAGATGCTATTTAAATAACATTGTAAAAACGCTGCAAACAAGGAACAAATACAGATCTTGGGGGGATTAAGAGGAAACGAAAAGTTACACATTCTCAGTTAATTTATTTGATTATTTTACCTCTTTGTCATATACAGACTGACAAATTCAAAGTTGTGTTTTGATTGAAATTTAAAATGATATGATGATTAATTTGTACGTACATATTTTAGCTCTTGACTTGCTTGCAAACTAGTTATTACAATTGCTGATTTGATTATGTGCTGGTTGTACTTCACAAAGAGCCTGAACCAAGGTGCTGGCAAATTATGCCTGGCTTGGAAGCTGTGCTACCACACTGCATGCTTGGCCACCTAGGCCATATGCTGTTATTCCTGCCCCTCAGTTGGATAATGTTCTCGACCACAAAGAACTCCCAAAATGGCCACACAAAGATCCTTGACTTGCTGGAACTGAAGATTTTCTTATATGCACATCTAGAAACATCGCACTATATTAATTTCCGAGCAACATTTTCAAACAAAATTTTGGTGAGAAAGCATTTGTGAAAAATGTACAGAAGAGGGCAAAAATGTGAGTGATCCTAGTCTTGTGGCTCTTACACAAACAAATGTTTGTAAGTGTTTCTGTAAAACTAACCACATCTTGTTTATAATACACTGCATGACATTAGAAAGAGAATATTTAAAAATACAGGCTCACATCTGCAGAAAGAGCAGCGCTAATTATAAGAAAACACAGAAAATGGACATAAAATGCAGTAATATATGCAGAGGATTTTTTTAACTCCTCTAAAAGTAAAAGGAATGAAAAACTGGTAAAAAGGGAATAAACCAAGCATTAAATATAAACATGCGTGACTATCTGTCCACAGTACCTTATTTAGATTTTTCAGCTATTTGTTGTCTGTTAATATTCTGTGTTCCTGTTCTTCTATTGAAGCATCAAACACCAAAGCACAAACCTTCAAACTGCTTCTGCATGTTTAATAAATACACACACACACACACAAACACTTTCTGTGTGCTTAGTTAGACACTAAGGGTATGTGCTATATGTCCTGAAATACCTACATTTTGGAGAGTGGCTAACAAAATCAGCAGTCTTTTTAATTCATCTCGTGTAAAAGCCAAACTTTTCCTAACATGATTCCCTCTCAGTCTTTTGTAATGAACTTCAACAGAGAGCTGTAGGTAGCAAGTTTCATCTATATATCTAAGGCTCAATATGATTTTTTGTATTAAAAATAAAGGGAAAAAGCAGGGGAAATATTTTGAAAGTCAATTAAAATTTTGTGTACGTTTTCATTTTTTAATGATAAATTAAGTTACTAATTTTGTCCGTGCTCTTTGTAGACACTGCAGGTTTAATTGCTAATTGTTAACTGCGAATGAATACATTTGCATATTAATTAGCTCCCAATTTACATTTTTAATTTGCTTCCTTCAAAAGGTGCAAGATAAAAGGTCGTGTTATTTTAAATAATTTATGCTTTATTGCATGAAATACGCTAATATGAAATGTGCCTACTAATTTTAACCCCTTTTCTAAGAAGCAAAGTGAAGAACATTAAAAAGAAAGACAAATCTGGGGGTGTTTTGAAAAACAACATTATGCCATGTTGTTCTTCAGCATTAGAACTTGCTTTTTTCCTGAAGCCCAATCTGGCTGAAAATTAATGCATTCTTTCCTTCACCATCAGTTTAAAAGTGATAGGATATTTGAAGAACAAAACAGCTGCCGAAGGGGGATTGATTGTTGTGGTTTCCTGCAGAGGATTAACAAAAAAGGTTCTCTCTCTCTCTACCTCCCCCCTACCCCATTCTTCACCCCAATATATTTTCCAAGGAAATGAAAACATATTCAGTAAAAGGATAATTTCCCAAAAGTGTCTTTCTTATGAGGAAAAACCCCATATTTTTAAATGAACATGTGTACTTAACATATCAGTCTTTTGATTTTAATAGTCTAGGATAATCAAACAGGAAAAGGATGTCCAACCTTCCATGATGACAATAAGATAAGCTTAAGGAGGAAAAGTCTGTCTGTTTATTTGTTTGTTTATTTTATGTGACCTCAAGTATCTTCTTAGAGGGGAGTTTCAACACACTGTTCTATACATATCAATACAAATATGGCTAGGCAAAGATGTTATTACAAGTGATCCTACTGTTTCATAAGAAAGTGTCAAACAGAAGCCTAAAAACATAGAGGCACAGAGCTGATCACATATTACCACTGATTACATAAATATCTTCTTTTATTTTGATTTCCTTTTGTGTGCTACAGCAAATTCACTCTGAATAGGGTTGTGCTTAGTAAGGCTTTTGTTCCCATAATTGTTGTGCAAGTACAAAAGAATTCTATTACTTGTATAATGTCACAGAAAAATATATATATATACACTTAGCTTGAGAAATAATCTTTCTTGTTAGGAAAAAAGCAGGTATACAGCCTGAGCACTGTAATGCCTTCGACAGGAAGTCTAGACCTGAAAAGAAGTTGTGTGTCGTGCTTTCTCCTGAACCACTATTAAATACTCATAACTGTGACCAATATATACATGAGAGATTTTTGTGTCCCACGTGGCAGAAGAAAATATAAGAAGCCTTAGGAAAAAAAAATTGCAGCATAATGGAAAACACCTGTTTCCCTCAGCCTCCTAACCTTAAACCCTTCTTTCTCAACCCCTTTCCTTTCTGGATTAAAAAGCCTTCCAACTACATTCAGTAAAGTAGCTTTGATTAGATTTCCAGTAGCATATCAACTGCATTAGAGAATTTTAAACAGAACTTGTGATTTTGGTTGCTTGACAAGTATAAAAAAATCTCCGTAGTTCTAGCACACACAAAACACTGGGAGAAATAACAGCAATGAAGTATTATTCCCTCTAGATGTGTCAGCTCCATAATCACATCTTCAACTGCAGATGTATTAGAACAACTCTTGAATTTGTGGAGCTCTCTTTCCTTATATCTACACTAGCATAAGTAAAGCACTGCCAATTTGTCCATTTAGAGCAATCAAGGTAACTATGAAACAGTTTCAATATTTTTAATTTCAAATGGCACTGACATTACATGAAAACAACCAAGACCATCAGAACCCACCAGATTCTAGCAATCATAATCTGCTAAAGGTAAGATTCTAATTACAACCTGGAGATAGCTGGGAAGAAATTGACTTTAGTAAGGAAGGGGGGAAAAGGAAGAAGAGAAAGGGAAGAAAAGAAGACATGAGACTTGTGTTAACACGTATCAGTGACTTAGATACAGCTGATAGGGACTTTTCATAATCTACATGAACCATGTAGTGACGTTAGGAGCACTGTGATTTAAGAAAATCTCAGAGAACATCATCCTTTTATATGTCTTGTTATCATATCAGCATGATTGATGCTTCGGTGCACTATACATAACACAATGCTTCCAAAAATCAAAGACTAACTGTAATTCTTTTAGATTTGTTCTTTTACCTTGATCATAGGTACAAAAAAATTCTGAAATGCACAAAAAACATGCAAAACTACAACTGTAGAAAAATAGCACAGTGCTCTTTGCCACTGTTTACTTTTGAAGTTTTCCCAAACAAGCATGGAAATTTAGCAGTCAACTTCAGTTAATAAAGCTACTTATAAACAGCACAAAACATGCAGCTATGGATTTGTGCATGCAAGGATAATCTATGACATCCATCCTGATTTTGCTTAGAGTAGTAGTCAAAACATTTTTGCTTCTTGCAGGTCATGCTGATCTGTGGCATAATTTGAATTCTCAAGCTGTTATCCATACATCATTCCCAACAACTTTCCAAAATAGAAAATAATTTCCACTTCTTTAATTAGAACAAGGAGCTACAGTGTGCATTTGGCTGGGTCCCGAGTTGCTGCTGGGGAGAGACTTGGGTTTAGGGGTCAGATCCTCAAGACTCTCAGCTGAGATAAACTGGTGGAACTAATAGGGCTATCCCAGCTTACCTGACTGAGGTACAGTCAGGTAAACCTGTACTGGACTGTACAGGACTGTACCTGTACTGAGGTACAGTCGTGCTGTATTTCTAGCATCAAGCACTGCCAACTGTTTTCAAATACACCTGAAGTGCTTGAATGTCATTATTGCTAATTGGTAGCTATACAGCACCTTTGATGCAGATGGGTATAAAGCTCTTTACATATTTTTTATGCCAGATTCCACCCACAGGAAAACTAGATTAAATCAGGAGGAATGCCACCAAAAACAAGGAGAGTGAAGAGAGGGAGCAGCACATCTTGAAACAGAAAGTGCATCTGGCTGTTAGTAGAGTGATTTTTTGCACACTGTTTGCAAATATAACCAGTTCTAGGGTAGGACAAGGCAGCAGTTCAACTGTATCCATGTACAACTAAACAAGTTGTGCATGGTAATAATTCCTTGATTTTACTTATGACAAACAGTAATTAGCTCATGATTATGTAAATATATTCTTATCCAGGTAACATTTTTCACTGCTTGTATTGCAGGCAGAAGCTCTGCAGCTAAGAAATGTGCACAATTAGTAAGAAAAAAAAAGTTTATAAATTATGATAAAGAGCTTCTAAGATTTAGCATGTCACAAAACCTCCCAGTGTTTCTCCCAATTTCCCACTACCTATATAATAAATCAAGCAATAATTGATCTGTAAAAAAGCCACAAAACATACTGCAGTATGATCAGAGTGAGACTTTCTGCTGAGGAAGACTCTTCTGTCCTGGGATAGAGGTTCCTCATCATAACCCAGAATGGTTATGTCCATTTCCCACACAATTCATCCAGGGAGCAGTTGGCTGTACCTCCCCAAGAGGTACTTCTTCATATGGAGGAGCATTAATCAGTTGAGGATTTACAGATCAAAGCCGGAGCTGATGCCAACCACAGTCCTAGAGAAAAGAGTGGCTGTACAGAGCCCTGCTACATGTTCCACACTTGTCCTGGTGGAGACCTGGGCATTCTGTAGTGCCATAATCCCAGTGTTGCTACTTCATTTAGCTTTGCATGGAATGATCCACTGATGCACTTCAGATTTGATAGACTAGTTTCAGTGGCCATATCCTCATCCGTGGTGGAAGAGGTGCAGCCTTTTGGCAGTGTTCTGGATAGTGATGATGTGCTAGTGCTGCTGCCCTGTGGGCACTTGCATCAGCACAGTCCTGCACATGAGCCAAGGGAGTACAGCAAAGACTGCAATATAGTGTGTGTGTGTATATATATACATATATATATATATATATATATATATACATGTATGCCAGGAATAGTTCAGAGCTGTAATCACCAGAGTCCACACAAGCATTTGGCCAGACACCCTGCATGGTGGGTCCAGTTAACCCTCCACAGTTCTTCCACCCCAGCTAGCTGCATAAACAGATTAGCTTTGTGACCAGCTTGGCAGAAGTTGCAGAGATGGAGCAATGTAGTACAAATGTCTGAGAGTTGACATCTGTACTACAACCAGAAGACAGAGATCAAGAAGTGACAAATATGCAACAGTCAAGAAAAGCTTGGGACAAGAGCAGAGCAGAGAAGGAGCTGCAAGAGACGGACTGAAAGTTGATATTTCTAGTGCCATTTTCTTTTTGTGAGCTATAAATGGAGCCTGACATTTTAGGATACACTGTGACAGTAATGGCTGTCAGAGTATGCAGCTGACTATTTTCAATCTATCAGACCCCGTAGCATCTGTGACCAGTTTAAAAGGCCCGTTGTAGTGCATAAACGTGGGACTCTGTGATGAATGTGTGTCACTTATGAAATGGGGGACTAGCCCTGAGAAAATTATTTCATATCAGAGGCTTGTGCCAAAGAATCACTGATGAGTAAAGGTTGTTTTCTTTGTTGAATTGTGACTTGCTCCAGCATCCTTCTGGGACACAGAGAGAGGCAAGTTTACCTCCTTATGAAATAGCCTTTTTTCAAATACTTCCCAGAACTCATAAAGAGCATTACTTTTAACAAAATGCTCAATGATATTGAAAGTAGGAAGCCTGATTCTCCTTATGCTGGGTTGAGCCTTAGGACTAAAGCAACAACACAAAACAATTTGTCTGGTTTGTAAACTGAGAACATTTTCCATGTGACTGACTGGAACAGGAAGCACATGTTGAGAGCCCCCAAGTACCATTTCCGCAGAAGGATTCTGTTCACTGCAATGAGACCTTTAAAAAATATCCAAGATGTGAAAAGATATTTGAGAAATTTTCATGAAGAATTTTTAGTACCCTCTGCTGCAATAAGCAGAAGGTGTTTAATAAACATGATATGCAGCAGTTGCTAAGCAGAATCTGATTTATGTACAGTAGCAGTTAGAAGCATCTACACATCAGGGTTGTACACTTTATTTGACTGTGAATTCTGATTTTCTGATGGAAGCAATTCTGCTGAACTTTATTTATAATCAGCTTACAACATGGGTAGCAGTATTATAAATGCTTCTCAAATTACATAGCAAATCTTGTTGTCTTCTTGGGCAAATAATCATGAGCTTTAATTGTAACACAGGTCATTGTCAAAGATATAACACTTTCCAAACCTTCTGATAGCTGAAATCATACAGCATCTTTAAACGGAATGCATGTCAACTTGGTGTACCTGAGACGGCATGGCATCTGCTCAGTACATATATTTCAAAAAAAATGCTTCCTAATTTTTAATTCCCCCCATTCAATTAATTATTAATATTTAATGGATTCCTGTATGGATCACTTTTGGGTTTGTGCAAGGGAAGAAGAGGGAGCCAGGGGCCAAGTCTGTGCTCCATCAGTGTAAACAGAGCACAGTTTCCACACCAGCTTAAACCTGTTAGCTGTGTATCAGGGAAACAGAGATCGGAGCCTGACCCAGAAAGACAGCAAGGGACAGAGGTACAGGTTCACTTAGTGGTGTTCAAGAATCACACATACATTTCTGTCTGTAGACAGAACAAAAATGAGGATGTAAGCTGTGCCTTGTATGGCATTATATGATTACAGTGCTGTATCCTTATCTTTCTAGAAGTCCATAAAATCAATGGAATACTATTTGCTTGCATCAGATTAAAAACTTGACAAAGAGAAAGCAGACACAGTACAGGGAAGTCTCCAAACCTCTCTTCCACTTCTCTTTCCAATTCCCTTTTCCTTCCTCAATATATTAGAATTTTTTTAATGAAGGAGACTTAATAGATCCCCACAATGAATTTTTAGTGCCAGCAAGTGGATAATGACATTCATATCACTCAATCAAACAGAAAAAAAAAATCCTGCTTTAGAATGGCTCCTAAACTTAGTGAAAACATTTCTGGACATGAATCTGTCTGCCACATTGGAAGAACCAACAGAACCCTGTCAAAGAATAAGCTTTACTTTTATCTGAATTAATCTGGTGTTATCAGATGGCTATCGTAATAATATTATATATAAGTATGTACACATGCTTTTTTACCCTGCTAGACAGTCTGATTTTTTTGTTGTTTTGTTTCTTTTCATTCGTAAGACTCCTCAAATTTTCCAAACGAGCCACTCCTGTCAGCCATTTGATGCACAAACCCTAGCAAGCCAAACTCTCCCATTGAGGAACTATTCAAAGAGCAAGGGTTCTGCAGCAGAGCATTCGCACACTGCTATTTCTCGGGGTCACAACACCGTATGCACAGAAATAAAAATAAAGGGGCTTCAGTAGACAGAAAAAGAGGGAATGGAAAGAATTTTTGCCTGAAGTGAGGAGGGGTTGGATCTTAGGTCCTTGGCCAAGTATTCTGTTCTCCTTTGTAGATGCAGAATCTTAGATGTTCCCTGCATCATGCAGGTTCCAGGAAAATCTGTTATAATGCAGTCATGTGAATAAACACATCCACAGCCTTGGGAGAAGAACACTCTAGTCTAAACCCAGCCAGACCTAACTCTGGCACATACAAAGGTATCAAACAGCCCTCTCTGACAAAGGCTGCCTGAGCTACACCAGTGCTGCCACACTGTACAGGAGCCACAGAAGGATCTTGCCCCATATTTTTCCTGAATTAGAGGATGTTTATTTCTAGAGCAAAATTTTTCCACTGTCAAAACCTGCAGAATGACCATTTATGAGAGCACCTCCTTCTTGCACATGCAAGGTGTGCTGCTGTTCTACCTGTGCTCACACAGTGCAGTCGTCTCTGCTGGTGTCCCACGCCAAGACAGATCCTGCACTACAGCACATAGTGGTCATACATAATGACCTTCAAAGTCCACTTTGTTTATGGTATGAATGTGTTATGTCAAGGTAAGTTCTCACCCTTTTTCCTACCAGCCTGGTCTGTGAGGTTTGTATTTCCCTCTCGCAATCAATAATTGCTTAAGTAGCAAATAGAGTTCCCATCCCCCAGCACTAATAGACCCTCCTGCAGCCAGGAAGCATCAAGATGAACCCTCAGTTACCACTGTGCACCCTGTTTAATGTATGCATTTTTATGGCCTCTGATGTACATGGTTCCATTACTGTCTATGAATGCAGAGTACTGGAGCTAGTTAATGTATTATTTATTTTATTACCCCTCTTTGTATAAGCTGATATTTGCAATTTGGAATTCTATATACTTTGGTTCTATAATGGTTTCATAATGTGTACACAGCTCAATAATTAAAAAAATACATCTTACCACCTCACCTCCAGAGCAAAGTGTGTCTGTTCTGCTAACTGCATATTCCGGCCAGCACCAGTCCCTCTTCTCCTGGCCCCAAAAGCCTTGCCAATCCCACTGTCAGGACACAGCCCTCACCTCACCCTGAGAAATGCATCACCATTTTGTTCTTCCTCTTTGGGACCAGAGGGAAGTTTTTTAGAATTGTAGAGTTTTCAGATTTTTAGACCTGATATGTGATTGCCTGGCATGTCCTCCTCATTTCCAAGGACGGAGCCTCATGAACACAAGGGCGGCCTGTCTGCCCCAGGCTCGGCCCCATGCAGGATTTCACCTGAGCAGCAGCAGAGGCAGTTTCCCTAGCCAACAAAGCAAGTTCCAGCCAGTACAAGCCATCATGCAGCACACTGGACAATAGGAGAGACTGAAAAGAAGAGGCAATTTCTCTCTCCTGACAGGGCAATCAGTGTGTCCTACATCCAGGCCTGGCTGTCCACTCCTAGCCCGGGTGTCCTGCAGCACTTCTGATTCTCCTGCCAGCTCGTGATGAGGAGCTTGTCATTCCTCCAAATGGCCTGGAAGTTCACTTTCCAAAGTTTACAGCCATATCCCTTGAGATATCACGGCCTTGCTGCACGACTGTGGTCATGAATTTAAGTACTTTTTGTTTGGTTCAAATTTTCAAGCTAAACTGTGACCTGTCCAAATACATATGTATAAGAAGGCATAGCACACTATTATTTTCTATCTTCCTCCTCAGGGATGCCAGCCAAACCACATGGCACCTGCACAGAAACCCTTTGGTTTCCGTACTGGGTCTGCAAAATGCCACTCTGCCACCACAAAGGTCTCTACCAGTTCCTTGGCTGGTAGAGGTCCTGCCCTTAAACCAGCTTGTGCACTGGACAGGAAGACAAATGTTGGGGATTGTTTGATTGTGGTTCTCTGCAGCAGCACAAGCGCACGTTGGTTTTGGCTAAAAGGCACCAGTAATTCAATGTCTGCAGAGGATTGTGTCTTACTGCTGCTGGCAGTGATTGGAGGCTCAGTGACAACACATTTAGGGTGAAAAAAGAGAAGTTTTTGCGCAGAAGTAATTGTGGCCAGAAAAGAGGGGAGTAAGGTTATATGAGAGGAATACCTCTGCAGGCACTCAGGTCAATGAAGAAGAACTGGGAGGAAGGGCTCCAGGTGCTGGAGTGTGCTTCCCCTGCAGTACGTGGTGAAGACCACGGTGAAGCACTGGTGCCCCTGCAGCTCATGAAGGTCCACGGGGATGCCTGCAGCCCGTGGAGGGCAGTCCACAGAGATCCACTCACAGCCCCTGAAGGAGCCCCACCCCAGAGCAGGCAGAAGCCCAAAAGAAGGCTGTGACCCGAAGGGGAACCCACTCCAGAGCAGCCTGTTCCTGAAGGACTGCACAGAGGGGGAAAGAAAAGAGACCATGTTGTAGCAGTTCATGAAGAACTGTAGCCTGTGGGAAGGACTCACATTGGAGAAGTTCCTGGAGGACTGTGTCTCATGTGAGGAAGCCCACACTGGAACAGAGGAAAGACTCCTGAGGAGGAAGCAGCTGCAGAAAACACATGTGATGAACTGGCCATAACCTCCATTCCCCTGCACCATTGAGAAGGTAGAGAATTGGAGATAAAGTTAACTCTGGGAAGAATGGTGGGGCAGGGGGAAGGTGTTTTTAATAACCATTTTACTTTTCACTATCCTGTCTGATTTTGATTGGTAATAAATTCAATTAAGTCAAGTCTGTTTTGTCCGTGGTGGTAATCAGTGAGTGGTTTCTCCCTGTCTTTATCTCAATGCATGAATCATTCATGATATTTTCTCTCCCCTCTCCAGTTGAGGAGTGGCAGAGCAGCTTTGGTGAGCAGCTGGCCTCCAGCCAGGGTCCAACTACCACAGATACAATCCTAAAAACACCAAACTGACACAGAAAGGATTAAGGCAGCATCAGGATCAGGGAGCCTGAGACAGGTCCTTGCACCCAGGCAAGTCACCAGGAGCCACCTTGACCCAACAAAGACATTGAGCAGTGACCTTGTGCATGCAGACACAGGGAGCAGGGGCCAGAGGAGGGAGCTGAGGTGCTCAGAGCACAGTTCAAATCTGAGGAAAAACTGTGGGCAAGTAATTAGACCTGGGAAAGATTGAAATGAAGAAGCCTTAATCGTGTCAGTGTTCAGCACACAGAGGAATGCAAACACTCACTTTTTTCTCTCCATTGAATTAAATATCAAAGTTAACAATACTCACACAGAAGGAAAAAAAAAACAAAAAACCAAACCAAACTTAGTTATGCAGGTCTTTAGGAGAAAGGAAGAACAAAGATAGGGTAAGGAGAGTTCCAGGTTGTATGGCACCAAAACAAAGAAAGATATGAATCCAGACCCCATAACCCATAAACAAAGACTGACAACATCTGGTAGAGAGGGCTGGACACCAGAAAGGATAATACTCTGCCATGACTGTCAGCATTTTTATCCAAAATATTTGTGTCAGAGTATTAGGTGGAAAGAGGACTGGATGACTGGTGATGAAATGCCCGGGTAGGAGATGTGGGTTCAGTTTCAGTGTCTCCTGTAACCTTCCTGGGCGAGCTTGTCCCCGTTCTCTCTCTGCTCACCATCTCTCTGGCTCAGATGGTGAGTACCACACTACAGAGGCTGCCTTGCTTCGTGTGTTTACAGCCTCCTGGCAGAGCCCACTCTGCTATCAGGTAGGGCCAGCAAGCAAAACTCAAAGAACTATAGGCAGTCATAAATTGTTTTAAACCAGTTTCTACCCCACAAAACTGAGTTGATATAAATAACCAGTGGTAGTAACAGGTGATAGATGCAGCAGAGTGTTTCAGAAAGAAAGCAGCTTGCCCTGTTTAATTTAACCAAGTACACACACACACATGCAAACGAGACAGTTTTTCAAAAATGAGGATGCAGATGAGAGACTCAAGGACAGTTCTAACTTGCCCTCTGTCAATTTACAAGAGAATTTATTCCAGACTATTCATACATGAATATTTAGCATGGCAACAATTACATCCAATGACACCCATGAGATACATAGTACTGAAGACCCTCTCTGAACAGCGTGCACAATGCTTTAACTGGACTGAACATTTGATTTTTAAGAATTATTTTTCTTTAGACCTTTCAATAATATTTCCTTCAATTATTATATTAATTTTGTATATATTGTTGCCATATATTATAAATGAGAGGTATGATTGATTCACATGAGTAGAAATGGATACGTGACAGGAAGTAAAGGGGAGAGACAGTGGCTGCTGAGGCATGTTAAAGTAGCCTGTGGTCAATCTTATTCTTAATGCAAAGACCTTGTTTTTGTTGTATGAAGGAAAAAGGAGGGGGAAGGGAGGGAGTCAGTTAGGAGCAATCACTCAGGGCTTAAATAGCACAAACCTAAAGACATATAAAAAAGAAAAGCCTCTTCAAGTCCACAAACGTAATTTAACACCAAAACCACAAAATAGCGAGCATAAGGTCTATATATGGCTAGGCAGGTTTCTGTATGGATAATTCATTTATTTTCAATATGAAGCTCTCTGGTTATCATGCTCTATTACAAGTTCTTGCTGTGGAACACATTATTAGTTAGGGAGAAGGAAAAAAAGGCAATGAATATTCATGCTAACTTTCTAGGTACAAACTTCTGACCAATCCAGTAAAATGGAAACCAGGGAATACTGAGGTCAGAACACATGCAACTAGAGTTGTGATGACTTATCTTGTGAGCTTATTTAATTTAGGATCTACATTAAACTGGACATCATTCCAAAGAAAATGTTTCCCCAGGTTTGAGATGTCCTTTGCTGACCATGGAGTGTGCTTCCAAAGCAGGCAGTACAGTGTCTGTGATCTTCAATTCACATGGGTGCTGACTCCACTGCAGAAATGAAATGCAACAGGCGAAAACCCAAACCAACACCTGGAATCAGCTTTCTGGTTAAAGTAGAACCTTTCTCACTTCCAACAGCTCTCTAATAACCCCTAAAAGTGCCTTCCACAGCCTGGATGACAACCCATTTTTTCTGCATCGTGCCAAGGAGAAAATCTTTTGGCATGAACAAAGTGGATTTTAGCAGTTTTACTAAGTGTACTGACATGCAGTGAAAGAGGCCTTTTAGCAGGTTGGTGTTCTACTGGCCCACATAACTCAGTAAAAAAGATTTATGGTAGTCCACTTAATGTTTTCCAGAAAACACAGAAAACCATATAAAAATAATCCTTCCTTTAGAACAATTAGATTTCATTAAATTGTCTAATGAGGTTTTACAGCCTTCTGAAAATGTGTTCTTTAGGGGAACAACAAGTTGTTTTACCTAAAAAAGTGGTCTGGAATTCTTTCACAAGGCATGGGAGTGTATCTGCATCTGTGGCCTGAGAAATACAATCCTCAGAGAAATCCACTCAAAACTCCACCTGCCAGTTGCATGGTTGGATTTGATAGTATAAACCCCAGACACTATGAGATTGTCTTCTAGGCAAAAGTATTAAGTTGCAGCACATTATTCACTGAGTTAGAAAAGAACAAACATTTAATTATTGCAAATTTAAAAGCAAAATTCTGTAGGACTGGGATGAGGAGATAAATCATTAAGGGATTAGATACTGCTGAACAGAATAATGCAACGAGGTCAGGAGATGAAACTAAGCCTTTGGCTCATCAGCCTTTCTCTAAAAAAACAGTGGCACTTCCTCTCTGAAATTAATTTAGCCCTGTCTGTGCCACCCCTTAGACATTGCAGAAGAAGTCAGATGTTTGCTTCTGTTCACTCATTTCTAAAAGAGTTTGTTTGGTAAAAAGCCTGCATCTCTGTCCTCTCCATCTGAGAGCTGTGAGATTGGTGGCACCATTTACCAAAAATATTCAGTCACATTTTCTTCACACATTGCAACCAGTTTCTTGTTTTCCCACTAATAGTCCAGATGGCAACTGCTCTTTGTAAGAGGATTGTTTCTTAGTTTTCTACAGACAAAGGTTTCATCTGTGGTGGACACTTAAATTTGGAACTATGTCTCCTTTAGACTGTTTACCACTTACAGTTTAGCCAAGGCAGCAGAGACAAATATGAATATTTCAGGATTAGACTTGTCTCCTATCTCAATTATAGGCTTCCCCAAAAACCTGACAACTATCCTAAAGTATGCAAGCCCTAAAAACTTCAAAAATAATGCAGCAATTATCAGGACCAGCCAAAGTCTCAGTTCTTTTTGGGACAATACCATGAAGTCATACCATGAAGCAAAGGAGCAGCTGATGCTGATTTGGACTCAGCAGCAGCATCACCACCCTTTCCCAATCAGGCTAATAACAGTGTTGATAAGGTCAGAATAGAGAGTTAGAAAATTATATAAATTTAAGGAGTCCCTATCTGAATGAGAATTATGCAATTCTGCCCACTCTCTGTAAGTTCCATCTTAAATAGTTATTATTTTTCTGGGTAGGCATTAATTTAAGATTGGAAGAAATACAAATGCAGTTTATTTTTAATATGTATGTTTTTCTATCAGTCAAATAAGTTTCTTCTCAGGTGAGACTCTATTAACATTTGCAACTCTTTTTGAGGTGCCGTGACCAGCCATGTGCATTGTGGCTGATATCCTGAAGGAGAGATTCCAGGGTGGATTAAGCATTTTGTGCCACACTGAAGCTTTTACAGAGAAGCCTAAAAATAAGGCCACTCCTGGCTCACTCAGGGTTGTCGAGGGAGGGGAGAAACCCTCCCAAATGTAATTTATCCCTTGAGATCTCAGCCACCCTGTAGATGTGTGTGTCTGTTTCCACTTGGTTACTTAGGGCACCTTTGGCAATTAGGCTCTTTCTGTAACTCAGGTGTGTGAATTTAGGGACCAACTCAAGGCTTCGTGCCTTGGGGAAGAAGGTTAATGTATGCAAATGAGATTTACTTGAACTATTTTGTCACTGTATTGCCAGAATTTTCATTTGGGCAATCAAAGTATAATAAGGTTTTACTGGGCACTTAAGTTACAATTCCGGGAAGTTTACAACTGCTTGAATATACAGAAATATTTACGTATTTGTGCTATTATGGCATACAGAAGCTTTCTGATTTTATTGCATAACCCTGACACTATGACACCATTTTCAGGTTTTATCTCTCTGCTCAGCATTTCCTCCTCTCATGGAGCGTTATCACTCTTGATAAATCGCCCTCAGTGACAGCTCACTCAGCTCAGTACAATTCCTGGTCTTGTACACTTTCTATTGCTTCTTCTTTCTTAACAGAACTTCTCTATTTATTTCTAATCCTGAATAAATTTGAAATAACTTGAGCTGTTCTGGACAAATAAACAATGAAGTCTTTAAAAATCAAATAAAACCTTCTAAATCTCTCCATCTATTACTGTAAGTAAATGCACATTATTTTACTTTAATTTTTGGAGCTGCAGTCTAAGGAAATAATTTTGTGGTATGCTGACAATCATCTTTCTTAATTACGTTTGAAATACTGATTTCCTTGACTGTAAGCAGCAAGATTCACCTCCTATTGAATTCACTTAGAGGAGTGGCTGAGGGAACCATTTGGTGCAGTGTCTTTTTGACTTATGCCAGGTCACCCTCCTTCTAAGTTGTAACCACAATCCTGCAACCACTTAGGCAGGCTCCCTTATCTTCATGAAAGCTCACTGAAGACCAGTTTTCAAGTGAAGAATTTTACTGTGCACTGCTGTTTGTAAGATTGGGGCCACTGTGAAGCCCAGCAAGTCCTATTCCCTTTCTGCGCTTCAAAATTTCCTGGATTTATGTTATCAGATAGAGAACAGCTTCTCAAGTATAGCTCTTGTATGTTGATACACAGATAACATACACAGAGCCATCACTCATACAATGAATTCAGGAAAATTATTATTTTTTTAAAATCCTCTCAAACACAATTTGAATACACAATAAAATAATACCACTGGTAAAAGAAAGATCATAAAACAGGGCAGGAATTCAAGGCAAGAGTCAAGAAGTAAGAAATTATACAGTTAAATTCAGAGGTTTACATATGTCCCTGTGAGTGCAAAAATTTGCATCCAAATATTTTTTTTTAAATACAGCATACTGGCAAGAACAGCTATTTCAGGGAGCACATCAGCTTTTTTCTCCTCCTATTCTTAAGAAACCCTTCCATTCTGGAACATTGCACAAAAGTTCTTACCCATGAAAATAATCCACTCACACCCAAACAGCTGATATGGAATCAGAAAGGTAGGATCATTTTCCTTTGGCTCACCTCTCTCTGAAGGTCCTTGCATTCCCACAAAAAGCCCCTTATTTTCCATCTCACTTCTCAGCAAATCCATATCCACAGTCACTCCAGTCCAGCACCATCCTGGCTTCATCCCTAGCATGAAGTTCCTGTCCAACTGCTGTAATTGGACATATTCTCCCTCCCTTATCTCAGCATTAAAAAAAAGAAAGCCCTCCAAAAACACACCCTCTGCTTTCCTTAGGTCAGGTGGACAATTGCAGGTTTGCTGATGGTATTTCCAGCAATTGCCCCCGCCCCTCCAATACTGTGAAAACAATTACAAGTGAACAAGAGGTAACAACCAGCTCACATTGAAACCTGTGATTCATGCAAAGAGCATCCTTGCAGAAGTCTATGGACTTTAAAAGCACACGTGCAGTGATTCAATAGAACCATGCTGTGAATAGCTGGCATTGTAAATATAGAATTTATGGCCTTCCTAGCTATGATTTTTCTAACAAGCCTTTAGCAATGGTTACTCATTCTTTCTTTGCATCTTTCAGTCTGGATTTATCTCAATGGCAGAAAAAGGCTGGGGAAATTTAAAACTGGGGCAACACTAGACAGCCTCTTATAAGACCACAGGTTGGAAAGCCAGGTGCAAAGGCAGTGGGTGGAAGCATTTGCTGTGTGAGGGGAGAGCTGGATAAAGCAGCTTGGGATGTCAGAGGTGGGGATGTCCCCACTACCATGAGTGGCAGTTATCCCCATAATGAAAAGTGAGGCAGAGATACAGAGTGCTATTTCTTGCCCTGTCCTTTGTATGAGGCAGGTAGAAAAATTGGTTCTTGTAGGTGTATTTGTGCCAAATCTGTTTCTCTGTAGTGTTTTCTTTCTGGCAGGAGCCCTGCCAGTCATCAGCAAGAGGAATTCCTCTGGCTCAGAGGGGCCTGGATGTGTCCCCTCTGGCTCCCTACCTGGCTGGAGACCTATGGGCTGATGCCTGGGCCAGGCAGGGCTCTGCACTCCTGCCCATCATCCTGCCCTGAGCTGGGAGCTTGAAGCCCCACCAGGATTTTAGTCACCTTCTTGGCATGTTTTGCCAGAGGTCTTGCTGTGTACAGCATGACAGTATCCAGGCAATGTGTAGCACCTTCAGCTTCATCCCAGTCCCCTAGATACCTGCCCAAATCTCAATGCCCATTAAGTTCTCTGTTTGCCCAGCCCTTTGCTCTCTACCTCTTTTCACCATCACCAATTTTGCTCCCATTTCTGCCAGATTGGTGTCAGAAAGGGAAGGAGACAAGATTTCTGAGCCCCTCAAATATCCCAGTGATTGATGCTGCAAAAATCGTATTAAAAATAAAAATGTGTATTGCACATACATTCCAAATATTGTCCAGCACTGGATCAATGTAAGTATATTTTTCCCTATTAAAATTGTTGGGAAAAGAACAGCCTTTTATTGGAGCTATGATGATTTACACCAACTGATGTTCTGTTGCTTTATGCTCTTCTTATTTTCAGAACAGCAGGGAATATTTCACTATTATAGAAAAAGCCCACAGATGCTCTTATTAATTTCCTGTAAGTTTTGGAGGCTAGTAGTTGTATTTTCTTCTCTTTTGCTCTCTCACTCTCTCTCCTCCAAGAACAATCAGAATAATAGAAAAATATACAATGTTGTTATGATTACATCTTTTGTTTGTGCCTTGGTCTAATTTTTCCTACACTTTTGTTTATACTCTTCTGAAAGAAGGAATTCTTTGAGTAAGAATCCTTACAAAGAGAAATTATAGTCATCTTACACCTAATGTGTCACTGAAAAAGAAAGAGGATTTATTATCCTTCAAGTATCTTTTCATGAAGAATTTATCTCAGCATGTGGACTCAATCTATGTAGGGTAGGTAAGCATAAAATATGGTCCACATATTTTAGAACTACTTTAAAATAGCTATTTATGCTGGTACCTTTGCTAATAAGTGTTTCAGTTTATACTGAAAGAGATTAAATTGTAGTTCCTCTACTCTTTGATGAAGCATGCTACAGCAAACAAGTGTTAAAACTATTCTGTGGCTGGAAAGGCTTATTTTCCTACACAAAACAAATAAATTAAAAAATATTTGTCCTTTTTGTGTTTCATTTCCCTCCTCTGTTCCCTCATCTGTCCTTTCCTTCCTCTTAAATTCTCCCCTGCCCTAATTTTCACACACACTCTATTAGCTTCACATTTTTTAGATTATCATCTATAAGCAGAAATAGCCTACATGTTTGCAATACTGGTCAAGGATAACATTCATATCCTTGACAAGGGACTCTCTCAGCTACAATCTACTTCAATTCTAATTGCTGAGTTATTAAAGCCAGAGACCCTCCTGTGCTCTGTCAGTACCTACCTTGCTGCTGAAATACCAGCAGTGAGGACGGTGCTGCTGCCAGCTTTGGGTTGCATCACATCTGCCTTGGAATCATTTTGGAAGGGTCAGCAACCTCACATGAGCATGGAGACACTCCCTTTGTTTGAACCAGTTAGGGGAAAAATTCTATGTCTTCCAAACAGTGTGTCTGCTATGAAGGAATAGATGTTGCAAAATATTAAGTACTCTTCAGCTACCAAAAAAAAAAAACAACCCTCTTATAAGGAAAATTGAGATATCTACTTACCTGAGTTATTAAATAGCTTCCTCATTGATTTGAAAGTGCCTGGCAATAAACATGACCATCTGAGGACAGACAGTGTCCTTCTCATATCCAAGCAATACTCAGGTGGGCCCAGAATTGCAGCATCTGGGACATGGCCAAACCTGGTTTTCATAACCAGAAGAGCCATTTCTCGTTGCGCTCGTGCATGTGCACTGGAGTAAAGCACAGACTGGAAGGAAGCCAAGGGGCTGAGGTGGGGCCATGGCTGCATGTGCCACTCCTGCTGCCTGCTCTTAAAGGCCACTGCAAGAGCTCAGACTGAGCAGCATTTCCAGGCTGCTCTGTCTTCATAGTTTGCAACTGATCTGAAACAACAGAGACCAGACAGTGTAATTTGTTTGCCTGGTGCTTGATTTTCAGTCCCTTCTGGACCCATTCATGGTAGCTGGAACAGCAGTGAAAGTTGTGATATCACATTATCTGTAGGCATTGTAGGAAATGAATTTGTGCCATGGAATTGTGTGGTGAGAGCATTCTCACCACCCTGGTGACCTTTTCAAGCGTAAACCAGAATTACCTTAGTCTTAGCAAAGCCAATGTTATTGCAAAGGCAATGTTATTGCAAAGGTTTTAAGCTTATTGTTTCTACATTTCTTTCTTTTTGATTTTTAAAAGTGTTTTCTGCTGGCCTTAGCACCAGAAAACACTTTTTTTTTTTTAGTGAAACCTATAATTTGAGTTTAATTTGACCTGACAGAGTCAACTGGCCATGCAGTTACTTGGCACCTGCTGAATGCCTCCCCATTAAGCCAAATTTACATTAATAAACAGCAGTCATCACCATTCACTGTCCCTGGCATAAATGAGTTACCTGAGACACCTCCCAATCAACACAAATCTTGATGAGGTACATTCCAGTTAGGAGCCCAATTCTTCATTCTCATCCCTTCCCACTGCTCATGCCTTTGAGACCCAGCTGCCCACCGGGCACGCGGGACGCTCTCGCGGTGGATCCGCGGCAGGGGGAAGGATGGGCCGTGGGCTGCTGGCACGTGCCAACAGCAAACTGCCATGGCTTTCTGGCAACCTTTCTCTGCTGCCCTGCATGTTGGGAAGCAGACCTCAGGCTTTTATTTTTCCCATCCCCACCATGTGCAGGAGAAAAGCGGGATCAGTTGCAAACCTAGTTGAAGCCTTCCTTTTCCTGTGTTTTTAACTTGTTCTTATTTTGTATAGAAGTATTTTGAGTTCACTTATGTTTCCAAAAGTTCTGAAACATACCTGCTTAGACTACTGTAATATTTTATTTCATTTTAAGATTATTTTTGCATTACTTTGGTACATGCCAGAAGTAGAAATGCATAATATGATTTATACAGGTCAAAGCTGTTATGCTGTATTCTGTCCCAACATGATACAAATGTTAGAATATGAACATAATTTTTTAATGGTTTATTAGTTTTAGCTTACTGTAAGAATAATTAAGTCTAACTACTGCATAGTACAGTTTGAAATGCTGTCATTTGCAGATGAAGAAGTGCCTTATTGGATGGCAATGACATTGCCTGACAATTTGCTTATATTTTGTTTAGGATGTGTTCTGTTTACATTGAAGTCAAATGAAGTTTAGATGGTTTGGAGAATAAGTTAAAGTAAAATTTTTATTCCAACACAAAATTTAATGTAGGAAAGAAATATTTATATAAGTATTATGCAATTTAAGTTGCCTTAAATTTTTTAAAAAACAAAATAGAGCAAAATATAATGTAAAGCAGCAGAATGTTTCAGCTATCTTCAAGTTGATATTGCATCAGAATTAGAAAGGAACAACTATGACTTAACAAAGTGACAAAAAACTTTAGTGGGTTTTTTTTTCTTCATAACACTAAGTCCTATGAGAGGAAAAAAAAAATTGAAAATATTAGTTTAGGTGCAAAACTTGGTTGAAAATGACACCACACTCTCAGAAAACACATATGTTTTCCAATCAAAGTTTTATAGGCACCTCCAAAATATTTCCCTTACATTATGATCTGGATAGCTCACATGGAGATAGAAAGAGGCTTTTTACTCTTACTTTTTACTAATATTATGTTTTGACTCAGGCATCCAGTGGTACAGGCACACATCTGCCTCCTCCTAGGTGATAACGTTGGAGTTTGCACCATCTAACCCCTTCAGCAACTCAGTGAACTGGTTTGAGTTGAACACACTTATTTTTCAATCACATACAGCTGGGGAGATGGTTCACTGAGGTGGGAGAAAGCAGCTGGCATCAAACACATGTAAATTTGTCATGCATGTGCAGGAGGGAATTTGCTGGGTTACGGGGACATAGTGACAAGCATTAGGCATGTGGTCTCTGTTCCCAAGAGAGATCCTTGTAAAGAGTCATTGAATTTGGACTGGAAGGAACCTTCAAAGGTCCTTCAATCCCCCTGATAAGGGCTGGGACACCTTTCACTAGATCTAATTGCTGAAAGGCCCATCCAGTCTGATCTTGAACACTTCCAGCTATGGGACATCCACAGATTCTCTGGGCAATCCATTTCAGTGTCTTACCATCCTCATTGTAAAAAATTTCTTCCTTAAATCCAGTCTAAATCTACTCTCATTTTAAAACTATTGTCCCTTGTGCCCTGCAGGCAGTAGTATAAAATCCCTCTCCATCAATTCTGTAAGCCTTCTTTAAGCCTTGAAAGGTCACAATAAGAGCTCCACAGAGTCTTCTCTTCACCAGGCGTTAAAGACGTCAGCTCTCTCAGCCTTTTCTTCACAGACAAGATGCTCCAGCCTTCTGACAGTCATCATCAAATCTTATCTCTGCAAGTTAGAGGCAAGAATGTGGGGGACCATATCAAAGGCCCTGCAGAAGACCAATTAGATGACATCAGTAGCCCTTCCTTTTTCCAGTGATGCAGTCAGTCCATTCCTATGCAAGGCATGGGAAAAAAAAATCCCAAGTTCTTCATCGTTGTCAATATGGATTTTTAAATGTGTGGGAGATTTTTTTTTTATCTTGAGTTTGAAGAAATTTTTTCCACCTATCCAAGAATTCCTGTGGGCTAGCCAGAGGCGTAGGTGTTGTGTTCACTAAAAAAGTACAACATCTCTCAGAAACACCGAACCTAATGATGTGGCATGGGCACGTTTTGTTCCCAAGAAATCTTTGATGTAAGTATGGAGGCCTTAGCACATGCATAGGCTAAGAAAAAGCATGGATGCAGCTTCGTGTTTTTCCAGGTAACCACGCAGTTTGGAGTGACAGACTAAGCCTCTTCCCCAATGACCCAATTAGCACACAGGACCACAATAATCCTACAGCTAAACACAGGCACCACTTGTATACACAAATTTAAATCCTTTCAATATTAGCAATAGTACCTGGCTCCCAGGATATCAGATCTTTGAATGTTTTACAAAGGAGCAGTATCCATCTCATAGCCTTTTAGATGGTGAAACAAAGGTAGCACAGGGCAAGATGACTTGTCCCAATTCACCCTCAAGGCCAGCAGCAGAGCTGAGAACAACAATTCAAGTCTTTTTGATGCTAAAATTCCTATCTTCTCAAATAAAGCTAATGACCTCATTGCCATTTGTGATGAATAACCCATTTATCTTATGCAATGAATGGAGCATTACAGCAACACAAATCTGTCATTTTCCTCTGTAGCAGATTCCTCTTGGGCTGTCATGACACGTCGCTTGAAAATGCTTTTCTTTTTTTTTTTTACCCAAATGTGTACCCAGGGTTAAAATTCTCTGTATGCAGATGTTTATTTTTAGGTATCATTTGTATTGCTTGCTAGTGAATGCTTAACTTTCACAAAGGGTCAGAAAAGGTCATCACTATAGTAAAGCTTTGTATAAACTAACAACTCTGTCGTGGTTTCTTATTTAAAGGGAAGAATATATTGCACAAAAAATACTCTGAAAATGTTCTATTCAAAAAGAGATGAAAAATCTATTTTTATTCAAGCCTGCAGCATGCCTTAAAAATTTGGGTGTTTTGAGTATGCTGAATGGCATACACCCATAGACATATCAGATAATTTACATGGTATGTAATGGGAGCAAAAATGATCTTACATCCTCAGAAAAAAAAGCTTTGTTAAAGCAAAGTTCATGCATACATCACAAACTAAAGAGCAAAACTGGCTCTGGTTCTAAAAAAAAAAAATTGGCATTCCCTGTTAATGCACAAATCAAATTTTTAATATTTGAAAATCAGGGAGAAAATTCTTTAGGTTCTGCAATCACTGAGTATCCCTTCCTACCTGGCACTGATCTCCAGCAGCCATTTAGCTCACTGTAGACAGAGGCCACACCTTGACTTTGCAAATCCAGAGTATCACAATCACACATGAGCTTGATTCCTAGTAACTGCCTGCTTGTTTTGTGTTACCTGATATTCTTACAATCCCACCAGGAGTGTCTTGAACTGCTGGGGGCATGAAAAGCCATTTTGTTAGCATATTCTCTTCCAACATGTTTGGAGAAGGACTTTACAACTTTCTTTAGAAAAGAAATGGAAATGCCATTTGTGAGCAAGCTTATTTGGGACCCACAGGTCCTGAGTCTCTTCTAGAAAAGGACCCTGTACTGACCTGGAGCTTTCTATCCTCTTCTCTTCTATATGTGTTGATTGGGATTTCTAGACCATTCTGGATCTTGAGGTCGAAGGCTTCAAGTTTCCAAACTACCTGCTCAGATATCTGTGCACACTGTAGCTGCATGCACTGACATTCTGAAGGATAAAAAGTGAATTATTGGTAGCAGCCTGTCACAACAGCAACTAAAATATGAACACGCTTTTGTGGTCCTTGTGTGAGATGAAGCAGGAGAGAATATGGTTCCGTGATCTGGATGAGGTTATTTGGAGTAACTGGAAAAAAATCATGCTGGTTGAGGATGAGGCAATCCCTGGAGTTCAGTCTTTATATTTGCAGGTTTAATACTGTTGTTCTTGTTCAGGGCATTGCTTTTGAAGTGGCTTGAATGATTAACAAGTTCAGTTTAGGCAACATTTAGCTGTGCAGTGCTATGTCAGCTTGGAAGGAGCAGGGACAAAGGTACAGAAAGTCAAACCAAGGAGAGTTATTTGGTGTAGAACATCATTTGCACAGGAGTTACTCAGATAGAAGGAACTTCTGGAATTATATCCAGTCCTATTCTAGTCCCTCAGATTTCCCCACTCAAAAGTGTTTTATACTGCTGCAGCTGAATGCTTTTCAGAGTAATCAGACAATTTTGGACACAGCTGGACTAAGTCATTTTCTGGTTTATGTTTCTATACAAGAGCGTATTAAATGTACATGACCTAGAAGAAAGCGTGTTGTTCCTTTAAGGAAGGGGGGAAGAAAAATAAACCTTGTCAGTGCTGAGGATTTTAAAACACTTAGATTTAACTGACAAAAAGAAGTTATTTTTAAATGTTGCCTTTTGTGAAACCTCTAGTTTTTTCTTCAAGCTGTGTCAAGTGGCATAATAAAGTTGCCTCAGACATGAGAGGTTGTAGCAATTTCCCCCAGCTTTTCTTTTCCTTTCTATAGCAGCCCTGGGCACTGTTAGTTGTGCTCATTTTGTAGCAAGGCTTCTTGCAGTGGGAGGGAAATTGTGGGAGAGCACTTGTGGAACGAGAAAATTAAAATAACAATGGAGTCATGTTGTGAGGTGCAACCTTCTGTCACTGACTCAGCACGTTCTTTTACATGTGGGTGATGGTCTGCATGACCTGTACTGACCTAGTTGACTCAATCAAAGAATTTGAAATAAAATGGTACTAACAACTTTGGGATTTCAAGGGTTATTAAAAGTGTCTACAAAAATCTTGTGCACGTTTGCCTGCAAAAGGAAGGAAACAAATGTAGAAGCAGGATGTGAAAGAGGGATTCAGGAAATTGTAGAATAAGCATGAATACTGTTTAGTATTTCTAATTTTAAAAATTAGAAATACTGGTTAGAACTAGACAAAATCGGGTTGGAACTCATAATTTTAGTATGGCTCAATGTGTGAATTTTTTTAGCAAGGATTAGGTTCTTCAGTTGCCTTAAACTTTAGCAGAAAGTGTGGGGCAATGGATACCTTTTCTCCACACCAACTAACAGCAGAAAAAAAAAGTTGGGGGAACATCTGGGGTGGTGGGACTGTCAAGAAGGGATGTGGTATTAACAAAAGATAACAAGCAAGCACATGGTATAGAAAAACCCTCCATCGGTTTGAAAACATGGTGAAACAAACCAGCAGGAGACTGTTGATTTTGGAATAGTCTTCTTATGCTACCTCCTTCAGCATTCTGATTTTATCCCTGTCCCTCTCAGTCCTTCTATTACAGTGCTGTGTTGGTCTGACCTTAGCAGGAGGCACAGAGGGAGGCAAAGAAGGGTGTTTACCCTGTTCTGTGAAACCAGACATTCATCTGTCCCCACTAGTCTTGAGAAAACCACAGTCCAGTGCACTGCAACAAACCTAAATTGTATTGGGAAAAAAAAAATGGAAATCACACTTCCCAAGTGTCCCAAAATAAGTGTGGGTTGTCAAGGCTGTACACTGTAGTACTGGCAGAGGGGTGCTCAGCCACCGTCCCATTCGGGCCTGTGGGATGTTATGGGTGAGGGGGCAGAAGGCAGGAGGAGGGAGCACAGCAGCTGGAGCTGAGGGGAGCAGGAAGGCTGGGCCGTAGCTGGAGGCACGCAGAGAGCTGGGCAATCCACAGTGCTGCCACACTGAGACCTGTCCTCCACCTGCCTTTGTTAGCAGCCCACTTCCTCACTTCCATGAGCAAGACAATGCCAAGTCCTGCTGTGCCTATGCACACTGGGGGTGAAGACTGAAATCCTGATTGCACAGGGCAGTGTCAGCCAGAAGAGAGAATTTTCAATTGCACCTGTCTTCTGAAAGTTCCCAGCTTGCCTTGAGGAAATTGTCTATACAAGCATGCACAGTACATACACACCTGTCTGGCTCCTTGTTCAGAGAGAATGTGTAGGGAAGGATGGAGGCTTTGTGGGAAAGGGGATGGAAAACATCAGTGTGACTATATCATCATGAGTTTAAAGGGAACAAATTTGGATTAAATACAAAAATTATTCAGGTAAGGGAGAAATGCACCTTTCACCAAACTTAGACTATTGTTAGCTGTACTTAGACTCATTTCTTAGTTTGGCTGGGACATGTGGAAACATAGAGAAATAGAGAGATGTGTCCTGAGTTCTGTTTGTAAGGTTTCATTGCAGCTACCAGGATTAGATGTTTCTTTTTTGTTTGTTTGTTTTTCTTTTTGGTAAGGAAAAGAGAAACACTGTGAAAATTACTAGGCTTCTAAGGAAGTGCAGCTAGTGGAATACAGTTATCAGCAGATTGCATGCTTTGATTTGGTCTGAATAAGTTAGGTGCATGAAAAAAAAATATGATTTACAGATTTCTCTGCAGTTTGCCTCTTTTGTGAGGTTGACTCGTGCAGCAGATTAGATTGGTTTGGAATAATCACTCTGAAAAACAAGTTGCATCTTTAAATGGTCTCCCTTTGAAGAAACATTGTACAATGCACAATTTGGGGCTGAACTAAGTGTTCATTCTGAGTAAATCATTCTTGATTAGATGTATCCTTTAGTTTTGTGGATTAGTGACCCACAGAAGGCCATTTCTCTTCATATGATTTTTTGTTATGCTTCCCTTTTTTGCAAATGTATTTTATTCTTGATTTTGCTTCATGAGATCATTGTTGTAAGGAAGTATTTGATATCTGCAACTCTAAATTCTAAATTGGGCTGTCAGAGGTTCAGGCTATTGTTTTTGAATGTAAAACAGCATGTTTAAAGCTGTCCTAGTATTCTGTAACATTCATACCCTTCCCTATTCTGCATCCTCGTATAAAATGGATTACTACATACACGTATTTCATACTTTTATATGTCCTGTGGTCCTTCCAGCCATTCCCTGGTTTCCATCCTCATCTAGAATCTTTCCCTCTGTGTTGAGTGGCCTAACAATTGCATTTATTTTCCAATTTTTTTTGTTGCAATGGCTGATTCTTAGACAGGTACACCAGAAACTATAAACAGGGGCCTCCAGGACTAAATGAACTGGTTTAGCATATGGCTGAGAGCTCAGACCTTGCCAATTCCCATCCTCTACAGATTTCAACAGGGCTTTCAATTCACCAGAGGGCTTTATTCTCTCTCATCCCACTTTCAATATCATTATTCTTGGATATATCTTCATTGTCTCTGAAAATATGTGTGGTCTGTTTCTATTAACAGGAGCCTTGCACCACAGGTGCCTTCCACCACATCTGCCCTTGTGTATTTCTGTGGTGAATTGACCCTGGCTGCATGCCAGATGCCCACCAAAGCAACTCTATCAGCTGGAAAGCTCCTTCCTCAGTTGGATAGGGAAGAGAAAAATATAAGGAAATTATGATGGTTGAGATAAGAACAGGAGAGATCATTCACTGCTTACTGTCACAGGCAACGCAGCCTCAACTCAGGGAAATCAGTCTAATTTATCAAAAATCAAACCTGGATAAGGTAACGAGAAAACTGAATCTTAAAAACAGCTTATTTCCACAACTCCCTTCTTCCTGTGCTTAACTTCACTCCCAAATCCACCACCTCCACCTCACCAGTGGCTCAGGGGAGCCAGGACTGGGGGCTGTGGTCAGTTCATCACATGGTCTGTGTGCTGCTCCTTCCTCTTAAATGGGACAATCCTGCTCCAGCATGGGACCCCTCCTACAGGAGACAATCCTCCACAAACTGGCATGGGTCCCTTCCACAGGATGCAGTCCTTCAGGCACAGGCAGCTCCACTGTGAGTCCCTTCCACAGGATGCAGTTCTTCAGGCACAGGCAGCTCCACTGTGGGTCCCTTCCACAGGATGCAGTCCTTCAGGCTCATGCAGCTCCACTGTGGGTCCCTTCCACAGGATGCAGTCCTTCAGACTCAGGTTGCTCCATTGTGGGTCCCTTCCACAGGATGCAGTCCTTCAGGCACAGGTAGCTCCACTGTGGGTCCCTTCCACAGGATGCAGTCCTTCAGGCACAGGTAGCTCCACTGTGAGTCCCTTCCACAGGATGCAGTCCTTCAGACTCAGGCTGCTCCATTGTGGGTCCCTTCCACAGGATGCAGTCCTTCAGGCACAGGTAGCTCCATTGTGGGTCCCTTCCACAGGATGCAGTCCTTCAGGCACAGGCTGCTCCAGCACGGGCCCCTCACGTGGTCACAAGTCCAGGCAGCAAACCTGATCCAGCAAGGGCTCTTCTCTCTAAGGGGCCATAGGTCCTGCCAGGACCCTGCTTGATGTAGGTTTCCCATGGAGTCACAGCCTCCTTTGGACATCCACCTGCTCTAGTGTGGGGTCCTGCATAGGCTGCAGGTGGATCTCTGCAACCCATGGTCCTCCATGGCTGCAGGAGCACAGTTGCCTCACCATGGGCTGCACTGTGGGCTGCAGGAGAATCTCAGCTCTGGTGCCTGGAGCAGCTCCTGCCTCTTCTTCTCCACTGACCTGAGTGTGCATGTTTCTCTCACAGATTCTCAATCCTGTCTTCTGCTGCAGTTGTGCAACATTTTTCCCCCTTTTTTAGCTAAATTATTCCAGAGACACTACTGGTGTCACTGAGGGGCTCAGCCTTGACCAATGGCAGGCCCATCTTGTCTGGCACAGAAGCCACCCCTGTGGTCCTCCTACTACTAAAACCTTGTCATGCAAACCAAAGAGAATTTGGCATAACAGCAGTCTAATGAGGCATTTGAGTCTGGGGGTGTGTGGACGTGGGCCGTGATGGTCAGATGAGAGATCTCTGGAGACAGGGTTGCTCTTGGAACACGTGGTTTATTTGCAAGGGTCGTGGGTGACAGAGCCTGCCATCAGCTGCTAGCCCAGCAGTGGTGTGGTCCCAAGAGGGACAATTTCCTGTTACAGTAAGTTTCATCCCATTCTGTGTTGAATATTCTATTTACAGTGACCAACCGGTGTGAGACACAAATCCTACAGAATTTACATATAGCCTATGAGAACTACTAGATTTGAATAAGGCACTACCTTCTAAACGTTAATGCTAATCTCTAAAATCCCCTCTTCCTGCCTTCTCAGCAGGCCTCATCCAGCATGGTCAGAGGTATTGCCCAATATCCTGTCTTCTGGTCTGGCCTACCTCACATCTCAAAAGTTACTGTCATTTCTATTTCACTTACAGGCTTGATGTTTTCAGAACCTGTTGCTAAGCAATCATATTTATAAGATTTACCTGTATCACCTTCCCCAACAGGGTTGCTGGTCAACAGCAGCTGAACATGATCCAGCTGTGCCCAAGTGGCCAAGCAGGCCAATGTCATCCTGGCCTGTGTCAGCAAGTGTGGCCAGCAGGACCAGGACAGGGATTGTCCCCCTGTACCCAGCACTGGTGAGGCCACGCCTTGAACCTCTGGACACATTCCACTGTCCACCCTGGGCAGAGGAATGTGCCCAGAGAAGGGCAGGGGAGCTGGTGAGGGGTCTGGAGTTCCTTATGTGGAGCAGCTGGGGATGCTCCTCCTGGAGAAAAGGAGGCTTGGGTGGGGGGGGGACCTTATCTCTTTCCTCAAACACCTGAAAAGCGGCTGTGGCCAGGTGGGGATTGGTCTCATGTCCCAAGTAACAAGCAATAGGACAAGAGGAAAGGCTCTCAGATTGTGCAAGAGGAGGTTTAAATTGGATATTAAGAAAAAGTTCTTCACTGAAAGGTTTGTCAAGTATTAGAACAGGCTGCCCAGGGAAACGGTGGAATCACCATCCCTGGCAGTATTTGAAAGATGCATGGATCATAGGGGCAAAGTGCTTAGGGACATGGTTTAGTGTTGGCCTTGGCAGTGCTGGGTTCATTGTTGCACTTGATGGTCCTAAAAAGTTCCTTTCCAATCTAAAAGATTCTATGTGTCTATTCTATATGTGATTTTATGATATCCTGGTTGTCTCTTAAAGAAAAGAAAATTATGAGATATTTTTCTAAGACAAGATTCACCCTTTGTGCCAGAAGGTGAAAGTTGACCTTTGGATGCTAGAAACTTCATCCACAAATAACATTCATATTGTATTTTCCCATGAACAGGTTTTCCCTATTTGGAAAAAATCTTTTCTATCTCAGTATTTTCTGAATTTATACAGTTCTTTTGTTAATGTAAAAGCTTTAGCAGGGGCTCACACACTCTAGTGTAAACACTCAGTGCAAGTGAGGACCAGAGGTGTATGCTTCTATGAAACTGCCCTCTTCAGTTTTCACTTTATCAAATAAATTAAAGGTGCTTCATCTATACTTATAAGTACATCATTACTTCTAAGTGCTATATTATTATTATCGAAGTGTTCTTACACTGTCACAGAAAGACCTTGACATGCTGTAAATAACTTTGCCTCTCGTTTGATACTACATAGACTCCTGCAATTGTGTTTATTGTCTGCAGGCATTATGGAAACCTAATATGAAAGAAGTGGAGAGCTCACACTCAAAATGAATGGATATACATTCTTTTTCTATTTAAGCTGATTTGCTACCTCAAGGAATGTTTGATACATCGTCTTGGAGTTTGGGACTGAAAAGGCAGAAAGGAAAGGAAAAAGAAGCCCATAAACTGAGACTTTCAGAGCTTATTTGTCTTCACCACTACTTCAGCAAAAGAAGGAGAGGCAAAGTATTATGGAGGAAGCAGTGGCTGAACTTCAAAAGCTTTGTAGGTCCAGGTTTAATTATCCACTCTTGTGGAGGAAACCCTCTGATCACTAATCTTACACTAAACTCTCATATGAGTTTTGATAGTTGCTGTCTTGAGCTGGGCAAGACAGCCTGCAAGAAGCATTTGAAATATAACAATAATTTAGTATTTTATTGTCCAGTACCAGAGCAGAGAGACAAATAAACAGAAGTCACACCACACAAATGACACAACAGTGGATCAAACTGCAAGATACTTTAAATATCAAATTTTAATCTGTGAATACAGTGTCTTTATCTCTAAACAAAATCTGTGGCAGCAGAAGAAAGAATGCTCATAACCATGAGTGTCTAACTAGGGAACAAAATAAAGAATGGACAAATACATACCCACATCACCTTCCACAAAGGTCTGAAAACTTTTCTTGGTGAAAGAGCTTCTTCCTTGCCTCTATTCACACAACTGCAGCCAGAGACTTGATGAAGCCTGTAAGAGCCTTTATTGTCCTGCACGCTGTTTGCAAATGAGACAGATATATGGGAGGACAATGACATAAAATCCCTAGAAAGAGAGCTTGCATTATTTCCAGCAACCAGAAAATTTTCATAAGATATTCTATAATAACTGGTACATTATAATGGAATCACTTTCCAGCTATTGAGAAATGAGATATTTGTTCAGAGTGACACAAAATCCTTGAACCTGCTTCTTTCACCAGCCATTGTAGCTATCTCTTCCTGTTAATGGCTCAGTTTCTTATAACCATTCCCATATTTTAGCTTCCATATAAACCAAATGTTGAGAGAAAAAGACTGAAAATAACAACAGCATTAGATGTAAGAGAAACACCCATGCTGGCTTTATATATATATAAAGCCACCCTTCCCACTACATCAAGAAAAGGCTACATTTACAACTGGCAGTGATTAAAATACCCAAATGGATATATAGATAAAAGAAAGAAGTTGCTTGCAGTGACTTCTAGCTGCCAGCTCCAGGATAACTTTCCAGTATAAGAATCATGTACAAAACCTCCAGGCAATTAGTTTTCTAATGAAGCTTGATACATACAAGAACAGGATTATACAGCTTCACTGCAACTGGGGGCCTGCTGATGACCTGAAGGGTCCCTTCTGGTGCTGTATCCTAATTTGCAACTGGGTTTGTTTCTGCTCAGATAGCAGAGCCGACCCAGGGCTTGAAAAGTTGGCTGGTTCAGATCTGCTTTCCTTTATCAAACAGCAGTTGCAGAATTTTTGTTGTTACTGAGATGTGAGCCAGAAAGAAGTCCCCTTAGGCAAAAAGGCCACTGTGCTTTCACTTCTATTTTATTTACTGTGTCTGTGGGCAAAATCTGCTCCTAGAATATTCTTTATTGAAATTTATTAGATTTATTAGATTATGTATTGGATTGAAGTTTAAGGAGTATAATTAGCTTAATCCCTGTGTATCCACCTTTAAATGCTGTGCCCATTACAAAGTGTGCTCTGCACACTTTGGTAACTGAGTTGCAAGCTAGAAATCATCATCAAAAATGCTGACTTTGACTTGTCACTCCAAAAGATGCCAGCAGTTTATTAGGATGTTTGTCTGAGGAAAACTTGAGTGACATCATTAGAATTTGGTATCTCTCCTACTGATTAGTGTAGAGAACAAAATTTTATGTGAATAGAGGGTGATTTGCTTTTAAAAGTAAATATGCCTGAGCTGCACTGAAAGTAGCTGGAGTTTGTGGTCACATCAGACGGAAAAAAATTATGCTGCTCAGAGGCATATTGATCACACTAAACAAATATCTAAAATACTGCTTTTTTCAGAGCCAAAATTTTAATTCCATGCATTAATGAGGTACAAGTCTCTGTTCCAAAAGATTGTAATGACTTCCTCTGTAATGCCTGCTGGGGTGGTGGGTTTTTTCAGGGGATTGAAGGAGGTAGAGTGCAAACCTCTGCATGGCCTTCATAGGTGTATGGAAAACAATTTCAAATTTCAATTGCAATGCACATTATATGATCACTACCACCTAGGCAATGACATTAGTTGCCATAGTAACCTCAGGTTGCATCATTAAGAATTTTAAATGTTGACAGTTGGGAAGCCTAGCTTGAAACACTGGGAGAAGACCAGGAAAGAGGCAGGTTTGACAGAAGTGTACAAAGCAATCAGGGGCATTAGTGCTTTCTGTTGTGCCAAGCCTGGAGAGGGAACACTGGAGGAAACCAATGGCATGGATATATCAAGTGTCTTTTCTGTTTTCTTCCCAGATCATTGAAACAGAGGAGGAAAGAGCTGCTTTCCATCTTTCTTATTCCTCTCTTTTTCTAGAAAAACAAAACAAAAACAAAAACAACAACAAAAAAAAAGGCAAAAACAAAAACAATTGGCAGCATTTCCATTTGAAACTGGTTTCTGATTATCTAATTTTGCATTTTAGACAAGCTAGAAGTACTTGTGTGTCTGGCTGGGGAACCACATCTGGCTTCTCTGGACAGGGTGTTTTTTAGAACTTGGTTATTCTGAGTCACAGATTGTTTGCACTGGTGTTGCTTTGTTGATTCTGATCACCAATGCATTAAACTCTCCTTTCACCAGGGCATTTACACCATTCCCTTTGCCACAGTATAATGTGGCCTGGTAAGTGTCAGGAACATCCAACTGTCACTTCTAATAAGCCATCGCTCCATCAAATCTCTCTTCAGCCACTAATTCACACAGGCAACTCAGCTTTTAGAAGTACATTCCATCTAAACTATAAGTGAGCAGATCCAAAGAATTAATGATTTCTTTTCAGACATATTCCTGTTTGATCCCTCATTCCAAAACTCTGCTTTTTCCAGTGGTTTTGTGGTGAAAATAGGGGAATGCCAAGATGAAAGCCAGAGGAGCTGAATGAGGAGCTGATGTTGCAGTGTTCAGATCCTTATTATATCTTGTCCCTCCTGGCTTTTTTTTTTCTGTAGAACTCAATAGCTGTTCGTAACAGACTGACTTTGGAAAAGTGTACTGGAACTTGAGTGTTTGTCCAGGAAAACTCTGAAAGAGGTCAGGTGCAGCAGGAAAGTTTCATGTTTTCATAAGTTACTTGGCAAATATGCACGTGATTATATTTGAATGCCATAACAAACGTGAAGGAAAGTCCAAGTTCCAAACACAATTTCTGGATGAGGTATGAACATCTCTCATAGTTTTCTGGGGCATGTCATACAGAATGTACTTTAATTTTTATTTTTTTTTTAATTTCTGCATCTTTTTTTTCTATCTGTGTTCCAAGTATCTGTCTGTCTGTCGGAGTTCAGGGCACTCCTCTGACTGCCCTGGAGGGTTTGAGATCCTGGCAGGGGGTCAGGGACCCCCCTGCACAGACCCCTGAGAGACAGCAGGGGGTCAGAGACCCCCCTGCACAGAGCCCCAGAGAGACATTGTCCTGGATCTCAGTCCATGGAAAAGCTTTCAGCTTGTGAAATGAATTACAAGTCACGAGAATGTAAGAAAAATAGTAGTAGTAGTAGTAGTAGTAGTAGTAGTAGTAGTTAAGTAATCACGGGGTGCAAATGTAGAATATTAGGATTTTTAGAAGGGGGTCAAAAGAAAAACATGGAGGACTTGGGTGTGGTCCTTGTTCTTTTTGTTCTTGGTATCCGTTTTTCTGCTGTAGTGGCTCACAGGGATTGGTGTCGAATAGAGGTGACATGTCTAATATTAGTGTTAGGTATTGGTGATTAAGGGTAAATAAAAGATACGTAGAACATGGTATAAAAAGTTCTGCCCGCCTGTCGTGGGCGGGAGTCGTCTCATGCCCTCGCTGAAACAAGACCTTGGCAGGGCACAGAAAGAATTTGTAGATAAGAAATAATAAACAACCAAGAGAAAACCTGAAACAGTGGCTTTGGCTCCTTCTTTTGCTTCACCACGGGGAATTCAGAAAAAAAAAAGGCTCTTATCTGTCATGTCTTGGGAAATATAAACCCGAGATCTGTCCTGGTGAGTAGGAACCTCTCACCTCACCTACCCCTAAAACTTTCCACATGACAAGGGACAGCAACATCAACAGGTCTCCGGATACAACATTACCTTCTGCAGCAGGGAATGAAGTGCCCTGCTGTCAAGAACAACTGTTTTAGGTGCAGATGTCAAACTGCCATGCCATGTCCACAGCTCAGGCACAGGCAAAGCTCTCTAAGTGCATCAGTATCTGCGTGCCTTCAGGAAGGTTTCAGCACTCTGCCAGCCTTGCTCAGAGCTGACTCTAGACCATTAATGCAAATTAGTTTTAAGCACACTTTTGTCTTGGCTTGAGTAAAAGAGTGCTCACATTCCTTTACCAACTTCCATAAAAACTGGGCACTTCTGCTAAAGATTTATGGTGAAAGACAGACCCTCCCCTGAGATGTCTGCACAAGGGTTTCCTGTAACCACCACTAGTCATTCGAAGTCATTCACATATCTGAAGTCACACTTTATTTTGATGCTTTAGAATCATAAAATATAAATTTTCACCCTTGATTTATCACTAATTTGGGATATAAGAATCCAAATGGGACATTAGACAAGCATATTAGTGCAAAGCCTAGCTGCTATGAAATGGCTATTAGAGATTACCTCTAAAATATATTTTACAGCAGATATGCTCATCTTGTTGTTGAATAATCAATAGCTGCACCTCTGTGTTAAATTTATTAGCATATCTACAAGGAGCAAGTGAACTTTCATTACAGAAAAATGTACTGGATGGCTATTTTCAAATTAAGAATAATCATATGGTGAGACATATTAAGCAAAATGGAATTGATATTAGCACTGATGTGTCACATACACTGCTACTGGGTTTTGCATTAGAAAGTATATTCCTTTGCTGTTGGTTGAAGGTTTTTCAAACACACTAAATTGGCTGACAAGCATATGCATTTCTGTTAGTCCTAATAAATGATAAAATCTCCCCCAGTTAAAGTAATTCTTGTCTTTGAGGGTTTGTAAATAAACTGTACACAACTGAATCAGAAAATCGGGAACTTTGTGCTATTCCTGACAGACAAACATGTATTGTGACTAAGTCAACATATTCTACCATAGGCACAAATGTGCAAGTTCACTTTAATAATTGAGGGCTTAGTTGCAATTGTTCAGATTAAAGGCTAAAGAATAAAGCAATCTTGTCAATTGTTTGCTGTTAATAATGACTAATGTTTACCATGGAAGTGTAACACACTGAATGAAGATGTGTTTCTCATCAGATTCTGCTTAAAAACTCTACCAGTCTCTTGCAAGAAAGTGCTTATGAAGAATGGCCACATCAGTGTGTCTCTTGTCCCATTCCAGCAACCCCTAGGCTATGCAGAGCATCCTTCTGTGAGCTTTCCAAGCCTCTCATGTCCAGGAATTGGGTAGTGTGACTCACATGCCAGCACTGTCCTAAGCATGATTCACAAGAACCATATGCAAAGGCCAGTGGAAAGTGGTGCTTCAGCTGGCTGTGTTGAGCCCACTGCACTGTGTTGAGCCCACTGCACAGGTGTGGCCTTACCTCACCCATGGACCCCTGGCAAGGCAGGTCTCTGGACCTGAGTCCCATGATCCATGCATTTAACAGCCTCACCGTGGTGTCTAAATTGCCTTGGTGGCCAGACAAGAACATGTCTTTTCTGGTCCCTTAAAGCAGCTGGGACAAGGAGGTATCCTAGGAGAACTCCTAGATACATTTTCGTGTGAATAGGCAGGAGGCTTCTTGGTGGCCTTAGTAAGCAACAACCTTGTGATGTGTGTCAGACCTGTGTCTGAAGGGATGCAAATAACTGTTGATGATCTACACATCAGATTCCTCATTTTTCAGTTTTGTTGTAAGGCAGTGGTTCTTCCACACTTTGAGGAAATGTGGACTAGACTTCAGAGTCCACTCTGACAGTAACCTCTCTCCCTTGCTGCTTGCAAGTGACAACAGGAAAGCAGCAGCAAAGCAGTGGGTTGTGAAATGGGTCTTTTTTGGGGGTGGGAGGATATAATGTGATATCTGTATTAGTGTTATTCATGGGACCTCTTAAAACCCGTAAGAACCCCTTCCAGGACCCCTCTATGTGCTTCCTACTCGTTCAGATTAAAGATGTCTTTCTTTGGTGTTTTTACAGCATCTAGCACAGTGAGATCTCACCTCATGGACCATGACCCCAGGTCTGTGGGCATGTAACTCAAGGACATGTTGATCCTTGAGCTGAGGTTCACGCACAATGTTGTCACTTGCACCATTTCCATTACAGGGACCATGTCCAGAAAGCCTGAAGGCACTCCATGTAGAAGGACTCTGCTTCTCAGCATCGCATGATGACTACTGTGACATTTTCTACAGTAGTCTGTGATGCCAAGCTGATCTTCTGGGTATCACAAAAAGAGCTTGAACTGAGAGTGTTCAAAAGACACAGGAAGGGAGATGAGAATGCAACTCCTTGTGAGCACTGTGGTTACTGAGATAATGCTGGCTACAGGATTCATCAGGAGGCAAGCTCTGCTGGCAATTTGTCTGGCCTGTGGATGTCACTGTCAGGTAGTGGGGGGAGGAGGATGTCAAAATATCTCAAGGAACAGAGACATTGCAGGAGACAGAAGCCTCATGCACACATCTATCATGGCTGACATGAGTGCCAGGATCATGGGCAGTGACAAAGGAGAGTGAGGAGTGCTCATGGTGACCATGCAACCAGGCTGAAGATCAGGAAGCTCCTGCAGGGGAGCATCTTGTGAAGCCATGTCCCGTTAATGCACAGTGGGAATTACAGGGTTCTGAACTCTGGGATGAAGTCTTGGTAGAATGACTGATGGAGGACAATGGTGGCTTACCAGATCTTTTTGTACAGGCCGAACTGTGGATGGTCTTGCAAAAGACCATCACTGGGAGTGATCTAACACAGAAGTATAGGGGCACCACCAGCAACAGAGTTCTCTGAACAGACTTGGTGTTGGGCCCTGACACAAAAACTGGAGAACTGGTTCAGTGCTTTAGTACAAAGGGCAGTAATATAAATATAAATATAAATATAAAAATGCTATGGTGGGAGAATAAATGATAAATGTTATCTGAGGTGTATGGCTGAGCCTGCCCTGACAGGCACTCCTGAAACCATCTCTCCAGGCAGGAGAGCTCTTGTACTTGGCTCTGCCTTGGGAAGACAGTTCAGTTCTCACACTGGTTTTTCTTAAGCTGTTTTTCACCATTAATGAAAGTGCTTTCCTAGGGTGCAAAAAGTACAAGGCAATAGGACATAATAACATGTATTAGCAATCTCTGATATTAATAGTACAGATTGTCACATGATATGACAGTGATTAAAGTGGGCATGGAAAGAGGTCTCCCTTTCTTCTGGGAGGCACTGTTCCCCTTTGCAAACAGAAAATAAACACAGCCCTTCCAGAGCATAAATGCCAATAACTGTGAAATTTTGATTAAATAATAGATATGTGTTCAGAAGCACTTTTTATAGCATGTGATTAAGAAAGATAACTAGACATCCTTACAGCTATAATGATAATAATTACTGCAATGTATAAAGTGCAGAATATGACACTGGAAAGGCCACTATTAACCTTTCCAAGGGTTATTTTTGTTGTGGTTTTGACACCAAGGACAGCAGTGTTCAGAGAACTAAATAAAACTATGGCTGTGACAGTTCTTTCCAGGCATTCTCTGGTATGTTGAAAAGGAGGTGTAGAGGGGAGTGAAATACCTTATATTCAAAACAGATGTTTGTTTAATATCCAACATCTGTGTAGTCTTAGAAAAACTGTTTTCTAAGACTTCTGCAACTCTTGGTAATTCAGGAAACTGCCAACTGTGTTTCCCTGTTTAAAATAAGCTATAAATAACAGCTCCATGCCCCAGACCAAAGGCTTTTTTACTCCTAGCAAGCAAATTTGCTGTCTCTAAAGTGCGATGTCACGTTGTCCAGCAAATCACATCCATTATCGGGTAATGCTAATCTGTGAATTCCATGTTATGACATCTCTGTGCCTTGCAGCTCTGGTGGAGAATTACAGACCAAACATCACTGGTCGTAAAAGCTGAACTGCTATTTTAGATCTTACCAGAATTACGTGGTGTGGAAGGGCTGGCTAAGGTTAGGGAAGGCAGAAGAGATCGGCTGTGATGGCATCAGGTTTTCCAGTAATAAAAGGAAGAGTGGGTAAATTCCAGGAGTCTAAACATGTCACAGAGTCAAAGCAGAACACGTGAATAGAATGAATAAGTAGTATTGGTAAAAACCCCCTCAAAATTCCTGTAACCAGAAAAGGGGAGTTGGCTCTGGAGCTTTGTAATTCACCTATCTGTAATACAGTCTGGTCTCTGTACATCAGTCAAGCTGCAAACACGCCACTGATGTTCAGTTCTGCTGTCTATATGATAAAAAAGTCCCTATTAGTCAGAGTCTCCACAGCTGCAAAAATTATTTTGTATGAAGGCAAGAGGATGCCATTATTTTAAATGATGGCATTGCAATGTAATAGATGGTGTGAAAGAAGGCTGTAAATTCTGGGTCACTGCTCTCTGTAGAGGCCTGCAAATAACATAAGCAATCCAGTAGTCCAAGCTGCTCAGAATACTGTTTTTTAAACACATTAATTAAATCATATTGAAGTAAATTCAGCTAAGCCAAGATTTCTTCAACAATTTATTATTGAAAACACAATTAGCTGGAGGCATTTGGAGGAGTTTTGTGAAATCAAAGGCTGCACTGCAACTGAGAGTAAGTTCTCCAACCATCAACTCATTAATAGCAGAAAATGGATGTGCTGCTGCAGGGCACTAAATCAGAAGTAAAAATATGGAACTTGTTTCTGTGATTTCAAGAACAAATTCTATATGTTAGAACATTTTCAAGCTGCTGTTACCACTTCCCTAACTTCATTAGTAGAGGGGCAGAGTAAGGAGTTAATGGTACAGCTATTGGGTTCAAATCTTTTTTTGGCAACAAATTGATTTTTCAGAGCTGGTTTTTCAGGATCATTTTCCTGACTCTAATTTCTCTCAATTTCACTATGATTTCTCATGTTACTCACATTCTGAATTTTGCTGTATGCATCAAAAATAACTGTTACTGGAATAAGAGCATGTTATCCAAACTCAGGCCATAAGAAAGAAACCTGCTGCTCTCATCCATGCCACCCTGGCAACCATGTACTCTGGCAGCACGACTTCTCTGTGAAAGGAGCTGAGGGTTCAGTCCCCAATAGCTGCAGAAAGGAGCAAATAGCAGAGGCAGCAAAATGTTCTTTAACCAGCAGAGCAGGGCCTGACACTCTGCAGGAGAGAGTAGCTGCACAGGCACAAAGCAAAAGCAATTTTGCATTAAATATCTGTGGGTAGTGAGGACTGAAACCACCATTCCCACATTAAGGCTGTAAGAGTGCTCCAAATATCCATGGTCCCATGCAACTTTTGTCCTAATAGGAAGAAAATTTAAACTCAACTGATCCTTAGTATCCAAACTTCTTTTTTTTTTCCATTCCTACAGCTGAGAATTGTCTATGTAGACATGGATCCTACTTCATTTAAGGTTATGAATTGTCCTCTGTGCTCCTTCCTTTCCTGTATTACACTGAAAGCAGAGGAAACAGGATTAAGGAATTTTGCCTTCCCACCTTCAGATGCTCTTAAATGAATCAACCCAGAACAAAAATGTGTTCAGTACTTTACTTTTAAGTACTACTCACTTTCACTGCTATTTGCTTCAGAATAGATGTAGAAATGCAAATGTAATTTAAGGAATTCATAAGACTGCCTCAAATGACTGAGTAGGAAGTACTAGAACTCACAGGTGAGGCCTGATAAGGCTACATTTATTTAATTATTTTGTTGATGCACTAAGTTTTGTTATTGAATCCCAGCTTAGCATCAGATTTGGGATCACAGCATTGCAGGATTTGTCTTAGTCTGATTTGCCAAGGAAATTAGCGTTCAGGTGTTTGTAGGCTCATTCCTCTTTACGACATGGCAACTTAGTGGTCAGTTTCAAACAAAATTACTTAAAAGATCCTATCAGCTGTACTAACTCTCAGTGAGTTCTGTGGAAATAGCTGATCAGAGGGAGGAACAACCCTCATGCATATTCCAATAGGACATGACAGCATAGTCCTCCCACCAAAGGACAGATACTTTTTACTGCCATGAGTGCGGGGCGCTCCCCTGCTGGCTTGGGTTATGCTGCGGCACCCTGTGGGAATCTCTAACAATAATCTCTAAAATCCACTCAATTCTCAGGTTTGGTGGGCTTGTCACATTTCAGCAGCCCCGTGCCACTACCCAGAGCTCTAGGTACTTCTCTGTAATTTATACATGGAATCAGGATGAAGCAGGCAAAGACACCAATGTCTGAAAATACAGAGCAGGAGAAAAGGGTATATTAACCTTTAAAAGTCCTGCAGAAACATGTGGTCCTACAGAATGCACCATGGATGTGGAAAGTTATGAATTACATAGTTTAGCAAGCAAACATACCTGTGACAGTTTTCAATCACCGATGGTGATTACATTAGGCATTTATGAAATGCCTAACAACAAAGAGTAAAAATTAGCCTGGAATTATTTTCATGTTCTCACTAGTCTCAATTCTGATCCCCTGGAAGCTGCTAGAAATATTGTCACTGGCAGTACTGAAACATGAGAAGACTTCAAGCTGCTCTTGAAATATTACTACTGATTTCCTGATGTGAACTCCCTAACTTCACAGACAGCAATAGAATTTGGTCATGTGTGTGTACAAGCTACATTTAAAATTTCTAATTGTGAGATACATCTGGAAAACAATACATCCACATTTGTACATACAGGTATATATCTCAATTAGTAATGGAAAAATTTGCTTTTTGGCAACGTTCAGCATGGTAAGACTTAGTTCTGTCTCCTTTATCAAATGCTAAAATGTCCACGTAAAATAGATCCGTTTATGCCAGGATGTGGCATTTCCAAGACGTTATACAGGTGTTTTCCCTGGGTAGAAAATGGGGTGGAACAGTGGCCATGCCTATTCTTTGCTACTCCTAGGGTCAAATTTCAACCTCTGAAAGTGTGTTGTACTGACAGCACTGTTGTTGGAAAGGTGGCTGTAACAGGATTTCCATGTTTAGTGCAAAAGTTTTCTGTTGTCTAACTCCAAAAGTTTAAGACCTCAAGATCCAAACAACCAGATGAGCACTATTATGTATGAAGCATGTACATGATATGTAAAATAATTTGAGCAATATTTTCTTGCTAGAAAAGTGTGGTGGTTTAACCCCAGCTGGCAAAAAATGCATCACACAGCTGCTTGCTCATCTACCCTCATCCTGCTGGGAGGAAAAGTGAGAAAACTCAGGGATTGAAATAAGAGCAATTAAAGAATAGAAATAATTAATATAAATAATTATAATAGCAATAATAACAATATTAATCATCATAATAAAATTTAATTATACAATATAATAAAATGATAATATAATGAATAATAAAACAAAAATATAATGAATAATAGAAATAATAGTAATAAAAAGGAAAAGAACACAGAGAGAAATAAAACCCAAGAAAGACAAGATGCAATGAAACCAATTGGTCATCACCAACAGGTGATGCCCAGACATACCCTCAGCAGTAGCCCCCAGCTGACCATCCCTATAGTTTTGTTACTGAGCATGGCACCATTGGGTGTGGGACATGCTTTTGGTCAGTTTGGGTCAGCCATCCCAGCTGTGTCCCCTCCCAAGTCCTTGTGCACCCCCAGCCCACTTGCTGGGGGGATGAGAGGGAGAAAAGTCCTTGGCTCTGTGCAAACTCTGCTCAGGGAGAACTAGAACATTCCTGTATTATCAACAGTTTCCACCACGAATCCACAGCACAGCCGCCATGCCAGCTACTGTGAAGAAATTAACTCTACCANGTTTATGCCAGGATGTGGCATTTCCAAGACGTTATACAGGTGTTTTCCCTGGGTAGAAAATGGGGTGGAACAGTGGCCATGCCTATTCTTTGCTACTCCTAGGGTCAAATTTCAACCTCTGAAAGTGTGTTGTACTGACAGCACTGTTGTTGGAAAGGTGGCTGTAACAGGATTTCCATGTTTAGTGCAAAAATTTTCTGTTGTCTAACTCCAAAAGTTTAAGACCTCAAGATCCAAATAACCAGATGAGCACTATTATGTATGAAGCATGTACATGATATGTAAAATAATTTGAGCAATATTTTCTTGCTAGAAAAGTGTGGTGGTTTAACCCCAGCTGGCAAAAAAAGCATCACACAGCTGCTTGCTCATCTACCCTCATCCTGCTGGGAGGAAAAGTGAGAAAACTCAGGGATTGAAATAAGAGCAATTAAAGAATAGAAATAATTAATATAAATAATTATAATAGCAATAATAACAATATTAATCATCATAATAAAATTTAATTATACAATATAATAAAATGATAATATAATGAATAATAAAACAAAAATATAATGAATAATAGAAATAATAGTAATAAAAAGGAAAAGAACACAGAGAGAAATAAAACCCAAGAAAGACAAGATGCAATGAAACCAATTGGTCATCACCAACAGGTGATGCCCAGACATACCCTCAGCAGTAGCCCCCAGCTGACCATCCCTATAGTTTTGTTACTGAGCATGGCACCATTGGGTGTGGGACATGCTTTTGGTCAGTTTGGGTCAGCCATCCCAGCTGTGTCCCCTCCCAAGTCCTTGTGCACCCCCAGCCCACTTGCTGGGGGGATGAGAGGGAGAAAAGTCCTTGGCTCTGTGCAAACTCTGCTCAGGGAGAACTAGAACATTCCTGTATTATCAACAGTTTCCACCACGAATCCACAGCACAGCCGCCATGCCAGCTACTGTGAAGAAATTAACTCTACCACAGCCAAACCATTAGGAAAAGCAGGCTAAATTTCACAGCTCCCTTTTATGGACTCCAACAAAATTGTTAAAAAGTTATATTGTTGTAAAAAAGGCTACAATTGTTCATGACTTGTGAGCTTGCCAACTTTAGGTCCCGAAGTCATCAACAGGACACCTGTCCTCCTGCACAGCAGAAGCCACAGCACCCCAAGCTGCACAGCTGCTCTGATATCCATAACTTCCTTTGTCACCCAACACACTCTTACCAGGACACTGTGCACATGTGCCCAGAGATGTTAGATGTTGTGATATTAGACAGCATTTTTCTAATATATGTACAGGATATATTTCCTAATATGTAGAGGAGAGTCCCTTATGTTCATGGTTTGCATTTCTAATAACAGACAATAAGTACTGCCTTACAAACAAAACTCAAACTGGAAACCTTCTGACCTGAACAACAGTTCTGGAGTTAACTTGGATACAGGCAGACCCCCAGGGCACTTGGGTGTTTGCTTAGAACAGCCCTGGACCCTGGACTGTGTGAGATTCCAAAAATATCACATAGCATCAAACTGACTGAAAGTTTCCATTGGGGACCTACTGCTCCCTTGTCTAAGATATCCGTAACAAAACAGCATCAACAAAAACAAAACCCTACCCAAAAAAAGTCCTGCAGGGATGACTAAGTTGCATTAGCTCTCCCAGAGGAATAACGTATACAAATCAAATCAAAATATAAATCATTCCACCCTGTTGTGGGGTTTATGCACAGTTTCTTTTAATAAAATATGCAAATATTTTGCAGTAAATTGATTTCCCAGTTTCAGTTCTCTTATCTCCATATTTATTATTCATGATTCTTCTACTCCCCTACTTGAACAGATAAAAAAGAGGGGGGAAAAAAAAAAGGGAAAAAAAGCTGTGTAGAGTTCACTTGCTTTTAGGAACTAGTTTTATTATTGTTATTATTAGCACAATTTTATACTCCTAGGAGTGAAAGATAAATGTAGGTATTACTTCTAATCTGAACCAAAGCTAAGAGGTAATACAATGACACTCTTTAATGCAAATCACTGCAATAAATGACTACATAGCCCAAGTGTTCTGCTGCATTAAAGAGGTAATACAATGACACTCTTTAATGCAAATCACTGCAATAAATGACTACATAGCCCAAGTGTTCTGCTGCATTACAAATTGTAATGAAAGTTTGAATTGCTGAGCAAAATGACTGTTGTTTAACCTGTGACTGAGCTGGATGGTATCAGTTCTGTTGTTAAAGGTGTACACACCATGAGTGTACAAGAAATAAACCCAAATGTTTCAGATACGCAAAGTTGTTGCCAAAGAGGCTTTCTGGTTAAAAAAAATTGAATTGCTGGTCTGTTTTCTATTACATTTCTATTCCATCACTCTGTGGTTAACAAGTCCTGCAGCATGGAATCAAAACTGATCAAACGTGGGTGCACCGCTCTGGTTGCTGGTGCTGGAGGTCTCTGTGGGGATAAAGGACAGAGAGATGAGGGAACCAGCAAAGTCAGGGCAGCAGAGCAGGCACAGCTCATCACATGCCAAGAGAAGGTCAAAGACAGAGGCCAGCGAAGGGAGAATGAGACTCCAAAACCAAGCAAGTGTTGGGTTTCACTCCTGCATTGGGAAGATTCTGTCACAGTGCAGGTATAAATTATTACAAGCATATGCTCCAAGTAAGCTCCATTTTCCTGCTATTTCAATTTAATTAGGTATAATGATTCCTTTCCATTAAGATCCCCAGTGGATTACAGGTCTCATTTTTAAAAATGTGTCTGAGATTTGGCAATCCAATTGGTATTTGAAGGATTTAAAAGTTTTATTCCTTTATGAATGAAGAATCAGACCTGTAAATATTCCAATAGGAATTACCATTTAGTAACAAGCCCTAGAGCAAAAGAAAGATTTTTTACAGATATCCTAGGTTTTTTGGACTGGCTGAAAAATTAAACTACATTTTGTTCTGATTGTACATTGCTTTACAGGGGTTTGGGTGACTATAACCATGAATTTTGATCTTCATAGAAACAACATACTCATCTAAAAATTCCTTAGAATAAAAATTCCCAACAAGACCCTAAGGTGGGCTATTTGTGAGAAGAGGGTTCTGCAAGGTTTGGCCCAAAGCGCTGAAGATCAAATTCTCTCTCAAGTCAAAGAAATTGTGTCAGCACAGAATCTGGCCTTAGGTATAAGCAGTGAAAAGAGACTGCATTGCAACTGCATTGGCATTGCAAATCAGATGGGGAAAGAAGGAAAATTCACAGAAAGACCTTAGATTTCTTTCTAATTATTCCATTTCTCCTTTGTTAAAAAAAAAAAAAAAAATTGGTTTGCCTCTGCACTTCAGCATCACCTTTCTCCTGGCACAAATCCCTGCTTCAAATGGAATAACATCATTAAACTAATGTGATGACATGAAAAGTTGCACTCCTATCTCCAGAAGAGACTTGCAGGTTTATTCAACAGTAGAAAAATCCTCTTTGTAGGCTGAAAAGAAGTTGTTTTCTGTAGGCAGGTTTTTCAATGTCTACTTTCTTAACAAGCAAATAAGATGGTTTTTCATCAGAGAGCCTGACACATTACTAGAAATTATGACTGGCCATCTGCTTGTTCTCTTCAGTCTCTCTCATGATGCTCCCAAGGTTTGTCTTCTCTGCTTTGGTGCACTCCAGGACCTAAAGCAGAGGTCAGGCATGGCAATGGGTCAGGGTGGAAGGGGGTACAGACTGCTGGATTTCTAACTGCTGTCAACTGTTAGTCATTGCTGCTTGGTTACGTCCAGTACAGTACTTTTTTATTATTATTTTATTAAGATGTAAATTAAATCTAAAAAACTCTGAGAAAGAAAAGTCTGCTTGAAAAAGTTTGTTCATGTTGCAGAGTATTATCTGTAAGTCCTCCAGCTAGGCTAAAAGCCTATCCCACTGCTCCTTGGGATTTCTAGTGAATTAATAATGTCACTGATGAATATTCAAAAGTAGGCAGCTATTGTGCCTCCAAGCACATAATTAATTATTCATTACACATTTTTATTCACTGAATTAAAAAACACAGGGTGCTCTGGGAAATGAAGTGTAGTTCACTGCAGGGGCATGAAATTCTACACTGCCCCTTTAAGGATTATTACTCTGTATTTATAGTTGCCAGGGCAACATAAATGCTGGGCAATTAGATCATGGGTTGTCCCCGAAGACTGATGGGATAATAAGCAGTAGTCAAGTATTAAGTTGACCCAGTAAATGTCCCACATGAATAAACCTGGGCTAGGACCACAGCTGGCATCTTTCAAATAAAACTTTTACATTAATATAGTTTAAAAGGTGCATTTATCCGGGAATTGAGCATGCATCCACAGTGGGAAGGCTGCAGAGAGGACTAATACCACTTCCCAGTGGTGGTCCACAGGCTTTGTTCCTCGGGCCGGGCTTTGTGCAAAGTTAGGAGCATATTCAGCCTCTAAAAAGCTCAGAAGTGGGGAGAGCCCCACATTTACCCCCTAAGAGCCACTGTTCTGTGTTGGTGGAAGGCACTGTTTTTTTTACTTATTCTGCAAAACTCACCAGCAGGGGAGAAAACCAGTTTGGTTCTGAGCTTTAAAAAACAGGTATTAAAATTTGTCAAAAAAAAAAAAAAAAAAGCAACAAAAACCTACAACTATTTAACTGGGCATGATTTTGCCTTAAAAACAGTTTAACAGAAACATAGCGTCAAGATAACCCCTGTAAATTGTTACCTGTGAAATGTGCTACCAAGGGCATTTTCCAGACAGCAAAGAGCAACCTAAAAATATGAAATTAAAAGGATCAGGGAGATTCTCCTAAACTACTTTTTTTTCTTATTTTTTCACAAATATAAGCTTCAAATATTTGCTGCTACTGGCCATCCGTTTTTTCACTGAATTAATTTTCTTCGAGTCCATCTTCACAAGTTCAGAAATTTATCTTTCTCTCAAAATTATTTTCAAGTTAAAAAAAACCCTGCAAACCATGGAGAACCCACACACATATATTATTCCATTTTTCCCCATTAATACTTGTTATATTAATATTTTTTAAACTTAATTCTTTCCACTCTCCTCGCTAGTGACATGAGGTGATTGTTTTATTGTGCTTTTAGATCACTAATTTTGTAGAGGAAAATGGGAAATCGTAGCTTATCTCTGCCTGCAGACACTTGGCCATGCTAAAGCATGAAATAGTTCTCAGTTAGAGATATAGTAATGCTTTCTATACTTCTGTAATATGTGGGGGGGTGGGGGGGGGAATATTCCTAGGAAGTATTATACATCCCTCAGTGTAAGAGAAAAGACATATCAGTGAGTGTGTGTGTGTGCATAGATTTATCCTAACATATAGATACACATCACACTGCCCCAGACAGCTGAATGCATTTGGTCATTCATTAAAATTATGGTTATATATAATGGAATTACTAGCTTTGTAGAGAAAATATTTTGAGGAGGAAAGTGCTTACACACATTTTTTATGATAGTATTATTTGTCATAGCTTTCAGTAGGCTCCACTTTTTTACATTTAATTATTTAGGGCATAATTCTGGCTGGCAAGCAGAGAAGTGAACCTTTCCCCTAAAGGAGAAAAGGATGGACTCCATAAAGAGCTGAGGGGACAAACATACACAGACTGCTTGGTCAGACCCTGGACATTGTGGGTTTGGGACAGTAGGACTTTTGTGCTTAAAGTTAAGGATGTGCTTAATTGTTTTTATGGCATCAGTTCCTGAGAGCTGAACAGCTTATCCAGATCCCTCAGCCTGGTCACAGGTGTGGGTCACCTGTGTCATTTGGGATGGGAACATCATTCTCATGTGCTCAGGCAGGAATTTGTTCAGGAGATGCAGCAGGGTTGCCCCTCAGCATAGCCAAAACGCCTGAGCTGCAGGTTCAGGACACACATTCAAGGACATTCACCTTGCCAGGGCTCCCCTGCACCACATAATCTGTGGGCATAACCCACGAATCTGTGGGCATAACAAACCCTAGGATATCACTTCTGCTGCTTTTACCACTTACTGTTGAGTACTGTGTGTATTTCTCAATGACAAGTCAAAAGGTACGTGGGAATATTTCTAGGTACAAAATATATTCATTTTCATACTTATAAATATGGATGTGGTTATATTTTATATATATGTGTACAGACACTAAAATGGAAAATGCCTAGTGCAAATTAATTCATTTGCATTTGTGGATTTGAAATATCAGCAAAATATCATTTCTAGCAATTATTTTTAGCTACAGGTAAATGATAGAGGACTGGCTGCTTCAGCAGCTTGTATCTGTTTATTAATTACAATAATGCTAAAAATTGACAAAAACAATTGAGATTTCTTTCATGGCGTTGTGAATCTCAGGACAATATCCTGCAGAATTAGTCAGTAATTCTCCACTTGCACGTTGTCCATGAGAAACCTGACAAAAATCAGCTGCAATGGATGCTTCTGCAGCATTCTGGTCTGGTCTGCCATTGCAGGAACATACAATACAATAACAAGCTCATGGGGAATGTCTGTCTTACTTAATAGTTAGAAAAATTAGGAACTATCCTAGTCTGCAAGACCTAGCAAGAAAAACAGCATGATCAAATAGAGATGTTGATTTTGCTGGAAGGAGCACACTATCCAAAGTTCAGAGTAGGCTCATGTGAAGATAATCAATCACTATACTAATAGCAGCACCAAAGAGATGTGATGTGCAAGGCTGCAGCTTTGGCCAGAGAGGTTAAAATGAGTGATCTCCCAAAAGTTACATTTTAGCCTTATGATCTGACATATCTCACCCCAACATCCCAAGTTCAGCCCCAAACAAGGATACGTTTTCCCCACTGTTTCTAGATCTCCTCAAAGAAGGAATTTGTGGGTAACACTTCACTGCTGGTGAAACACATAGATGGGTGTTGAGTTCCCTTGGTAACTTTCAGCTCAAGACAAATTCCTTTGCATTCGCACTTCCTGCATCAGAAAGAAAATCTTCTTTCAAGGCTGATATATCCATTCTTTGGTCCTCCTCCCACAGCAGTGCACTTGTATTTGTGGCAAAGTAAATGTTTATAATGCAAAAAATATGATAAACTCATTGAGGAAACAAGGAGCCTCCTTTGTTTTAGGTCCCTGGCTTTCCTGGTGTTTTGTCAGTAAGTCTGTCAGCTGTATGACACCTGGAGCAAAAGCTCCTTAAGATAGTCAGATTGTCTTTGGTCTCTCTAGGAAGTACTGGGCACACGTGAAGAGCTCTGTATCAGGGCTAAAAGGAGAGAGACAACACTATCAAACTAACACACTAAATTGAAATTTCTAGTACTCGTCTTTTTTTCCTAGAAGAGGAAAATTGCCCACACTAACTGAAAGTGTCTGTGTAGTAAGACATCAGGTCTTAAAATCAACAAAAGTGACTGGCTTTTTAGCCACAGATATCACACAGAAACCAAAGATACATTGACAGTGGCAACATTAACGCTGCAGATGTGCCTCCAGCAGTTGACTCTTGAGCACTCAGTGATCAGAAGATCCACTTCAATGGCACCAGCACTTGAACTAATTAGCTCTCAGTGGCACAGTGCTAATAGAGCTGGAACCTTTGCAAGGTGCTGGACATCACAGTGTGGATATAGGAGCAGGCCTGGAGATACCAACCCCATGTGCCACTGCACACCATTGACCTGACTCAAAGGAATAATGAAAGGTCATGGAGGAGAAAAGTGACAAAACCAGGATGGCAAACACTGATTTCATAAATTCTCATCCCGTGTTTAATTACTCTATCCCTTCAAGCAGTTCGAGAATTTAACTGGACAGGTTATTTTGGGCTGATGTGTGGGCAGATTTGCTCCATTGAAGACAATCTTGATTCACAAAGGAGGAGTTGACACTAAGAAAATCGCATCTCAGAGTCACTGTCTTATATGGGTTAAAGCAAAAATGGTTCTGGAGATGCACATTTGCCTTCTAGGGCATCCACAGTGCAGCATAAAGGGGGCAGAGGATTGAAAGACCAGGAGGAAAGACTGAACTAAGAAAAGGGTAAATTGTGCTGTACTAAAACAGCATTACAAAAATTATCAGGAAGGTATATCTATATTCCAGGCAACATAGAGCAGTCACGTTAGTTCATATAGCTGGATCAGGAGCACTTGATGAAATATTCTACTGAAGTGTCTATTATATGATTTAACAGATCTGGTTGTGTACAATCTTATGCCTAAATACATAGAGATATATGTGTCTCTATATGTATATTTTGAGAATAATAAAAGACATTTTTAACCATCTGTTTCAAGCAATGCATCTATGTTAGACACTAGCAAAATGGAGGGGAAGAGAAGAAAAGAACGGGAAAATAATTTTTTTTCTCCCTCAACTCCCAATCTTTAATTACAATACACAGGTAAATAAGGAGACAGGCAGACGAGTAGGCAGAAGGGCACAGATAAAAGGCCATGTATGTTCAAAGGAAACATAATTACCTGCTATTCCCTTGCTCTCTGGAAAAAAGTTCAGAGTTTCAATACTGACAGAAGCTAAAAATTGATCCACAGAAAAATGTTCACTTCACTAGAGGCTGCAAAAGAGCTTTAGCAACTGACACAGAGGAAAGTTGTTCTGAATTCCTTCAGGCAGGTTGGAAGGCAGCTCTGACTTGAATAACACAAGAGGCCTTTGAGGCATACAGATGCCCTCCTTTCTGAAAAGTTTTTCTTGGAAAGCAAACTTCCTCCTCTCAACTCACACTTGGCAGAGAGGATTGCAGTCCAGACTCACTCTGCTCTGCGCATTATTTCCTTCCAGTATCAGTGGACACAGCTCAATAAAACCTAATAGCTCTTTACTGCTTAGAGCTTTTTATCTCAAACACAAGTAATCATCCAATCTGCCTCTTCCCTCCTCCCATTCCTCTTAATCTCTATTTCCTGGCCATGTTAACTAAATTCTCCTTCTCTACCCTGCCTTCAGACAAACTTAGCCTGAGAAAATTAAATATTTATTCCTTTCCAAGGCCCATCCCCTTGTAATATGAAGGATGCCATACATCTGGAGGTGAACAGACTACAAACTTTCATCTCTGCAGTGTACTATGTGGTATTAATCCTCTGTCCCCTCGCCCTAAATCTCTCTGTGGGGCAGGGAATAGCTATTTCCCCATGTTTCAACAACACCCAGCAAGATGAAATCCCGACTGAGCCTTTGGGTGGACCCAGGGCTGGGACAGAGCGTGCAGTCAGCAGGGCTCTGCTAGCCTTGCATGTGTTCCTGCTGCTCCTCCTCTGCTCCAGCTCAGCACCAAGCCTCTCCTACTAGATTTCAATGTTCAGGGAGAACTTCTACAAGGCAGTATTAGAGGTTCTTCTCCACCGTCATCTTCAGCCATGTCCATATTTTCTTTAGAGCAATAATTAAAACAACATATTCAGCAGCTGGGTTATTTTTTCCCTAGATTTAATCTGTTCAGGCTCTGATTTACATATTAAAAGCACTAATTAGCCCCTCAGAGTGTCTGAGCACGGATAGTGCAATAACTGGTCATGTAGTCACTAGAGACCACTCCCTAGTGCTTTTGGTAAGATCTCATGTATACAGCCTCAGTCTCTGGATGGCAGGAATGGCCATGTGTAGAGGGTTGTCTGCTTTGTTTCATAGCATTGAGGGACCGTACTGCCGGATTGCTTCATTCTTGCATTTCTTCTTCTCTTTGAAGTGTTGTGTTTGATCTGCCTGCTTGTCTGTCAGGTTTTCCCCCTCCCCCATTCCCCATTGCGTCATGTGCGAGAGCCTGTGAGAGGACAGAGCGCCTTTGGCCAATGCTGGTGCAGAAAATTCCAATCCAATCAAAGGCACAATGGCCTTTTCTCTCAGCTTAGATGCAGCATTCAAATAAACAAGAGCTGTGCATTCAAAAAGAAAAAAATTCAATAACCCTCTGAGCCATTCTTCTGGCTAAGGATATTCGAAGGAATCGTTTAATTTTCTTTGCATGTTTAGAAGTCACCTACAAAATTGCTCAGTGGTCTGGAAGCAATGTTGCATAGCCCCAGGTGGGAGGCCTGAGACTGAATCCTGATTGAGCTTGTTTCCAAAGCTGCCAGAAGCTATGAAGCCTCCAGGATGGGAAGAAAGGCTCTCCAAACCCAACTAAAACAGAGTTTTGATACTCAGCTTCTTCCTGGAAACGTGTGAAGGCAAGATGAGCACTTCATCCCCAGCCATGACTGTGAATACCCCATGTTTTTGGGAGATGCAGAAGGTCCCATTGCTATGGAAAATGTACAGGGCTTTTTTCCTCACATGCAGTGCTGTGACATGAACATTGTTGCAGACAGGTAGAGATATTAGAAAAGAAAGGCCTTATAAAATACGGTTTAGTCCCTGCTACTTCAGCTAAGCCAGAAGTAGTTTGTAAGTTCCCATAAAGAAAAATTATAAGAATGAACACAACAACCTCTTCTTGGAGAGAAAAATAAGTTTGCACCTGCATAAACAATGAATCTGTCCCATGAGAATCAGTGAAGAAAATATGTAAACAGATCTAGAGAGAGAAGATTTGACAGACATATACAATCTCCCTTACCAACCAATGAACTGAGTTTCACTGTATTGCTGACCAGTTAGGTTTCACACACTGCCTTCTGATATTTCCTATAAATATGAGCTTTGTGAATAAAGAATTGGCTTCCCTACTTGAAGCAACTGAGTCCTATCTGCTTACTATTGCAACAGAACATGATGCTTTTTGCTTGGGCACTGGGAGCTGGTGTCACCACATAGCACTGAATTGCATTGCAGCACCTGGCCCCTTGGAGGGATATTTGCACCATGTTTCATCAGTAAATTCCTCTGGGAAACACAACAGAGCAATTGGGCACCAGGCAGGAGCACTTCCCCCTCTTCTGAAGAAGCTGTGCCACGGATCAAAGTGTTTTTTTGAACCAAGGCTAGGGAGGAAGCAAGAATCACCTAAATCAGTGCCAAGGGGCTCAAGAGGAGATGAAATTCTCCCCATTGCACCACTCATGCATCTTAAATAATCTTACATGAATATCCTAACTCCATCACCAGGCAAATGATTTTCAGAGCAGAAACACTGGAACATCAGTTTGAACAAGTCTTATAGAATCATAGAACCGTTAAGGCCGTGAAAGACCTCCAAGATCACTGAGTCCAACTAGGAAAGGGATTACTGGACAATATTCTCCTTGCTCTCTTTGCTAGCTAATTAAAGACAACTAGTGTTATAGCTATGGTGCCCTAAAGCAGTTAAGTCAGTGTGAATGGGATTCCTGGGCACAAGAGCCACACAAGAGCTCAGCACAGCAATGTTACAAGCCAGGGGAAGGTCATATTCAGGTAGATGGAAACAAGCCCAGGAAGAAGCGAACAGGAAAAATGAGTATTCCTTGAAGTTGTTGTCCTGAATGAAACTTAGGGCTGTGATTCAAGTAATGATTTTTGTGCAATTATGTTTCTTTGCCTAAAAGAATCTAAAACCTAGGAGGAGTTGCAATACCATAAAGAAAAGATACAGATGGCATCCATATAAGTACCAGAGGGTTTGGCCAAAAACCAAGGGGAAATTGTCTTGGATGTGCCACCATCTTTGCTAACTATTTGCTCCATAACAACACTATACTTTTCCAAGACTCTCATTTCAAAACAGGTTTTTTAAAAAGCTTGGATTCCACTGTTAGCAGGAGCCAAAGCTGCAAGAGAGCCCAGGAGAGCGTAAAACTATAGCTTCTAAAACTGTTGACTTCTCTTCAAGTTAAAGAGAGGAAATCACATAGTGGGATGTAGGTCTGGTGACACAACTGTGTAACCACCCCTTGCTTCCAGCAGAGGCAGATTCCTCTGACATATTTAGAAACTTCATGCAAAGAAAACGAGTCAACAAAATCCATTTGATTTAAACTATAGGCTCCCTGAGGCTATCAGAACAGATCCTCTGTCTGCTGAGGGGAGGGAGCTGCTTGACTAATGCCAGCTCTTGTGAGATGCCTCTCCAACCTTTAAATGGGTTGGGAATGCTCACAGATGCACTGTTCTGATTAGCAGCTTTGAAATTACAACTGACTATGCAAACACCATCATCCACACTGTGTGTCTCTGTGATTTCAGTAAGAAAGTCCCAGTCACAGCTGGCCATAGCCCACAAACAAGAAGAGAATGATTGCATTTAGGAACTCCTCCTTCAGGACAGAGCAAAGATTGTTTTGGATAGATGAGAGCAGATGAGGGTTTTCCAAGAAAAACCTACAGTTTTGCTGTCAAATCTTTGTAAAGCAGTAGCTCAGAGACCTCTAGAGGAGAGATGACCTTCAGTCCTCAAAGGACATAATTTCTTACTCAAATTTCCTTTTAGTGTCTCAAGAGTTGTTTGTCAGCTCCTCTGATAATCCAGACAGCTAATTTTTCCCAAACTTCTCAATAACTGAAGCCGTATTTGCTTTGATGCAAGTTCTATCAAATGAAGATTTCTCAAGAAATATAATTATAGCCAATATTTACTGTTAACTAGAGAAAAGCTGAAAGTCAGAGATTTTAGTACGTGCATTCAGTTTATATTGGTCTGCTAGAGTAGTAGGTTGAAGTGGTCTGTGTAGCCAATGCCATTTGCTGGTGCAATAAGTCCAGGAAGCAGAATCAGAGAATCATAGAATGGTTTGGGTTGGAAGGAACTTGAAGGTTGGAAGGTCATCTAGTTCCAATCCCACAGCCATAGGCAAGGACACCTTCCACTAGACCAGGTGGCTCAGGGCCCCATCCAATAATAATTTTCTTTTTTTAAGAAGAAGCACCTTTGTGCTTCTCTGATGCACCTGCCTTAGAAGATCTTGTGCTTCCTCCTTCCTCTCCTTCTCTCATGCTTTTACCACCTCCAGCTGTCAAATGAGATACCCCCTCCATTTGCACCCCACTTAAATAACTTCTTTGCTCCCCTGCTATCTAGATCTTTCTGCTGACACTGTACCAATATCTTCTCTTCTTCCCTCTGATTTCCCACACAGAATATATCTGGACTTGTTTCTCTGTTCCAAGCCTCTGCAATCTCAGTGTTTATTTTCAGTGTCCAGATGCTTTGTGAGACTCAGTATTTTATGCCCAGTCTTTTTTTTTTTTTCCAGTCTTCATAATATCTGGACTTTAGGAGACAATAAAATAAACAGAAAAGGATGTTTTATTTCCCATTACCAAGGTGTCACAGCAGGCTCTCCTTTTGTAGTGTGCATCAGGTCGTCCTTCTTGGGGCACTGTTGTCTGTAAGCACATTATGGGTGTGTAACTTTGAGAGGGGTGTGGGACAGAGGCTCATTAAAGGCTTCTGTGCTTCTTGTGGTGCCCAGTACAGAAGTAGCAATTATCAAGTTTCATTTTATAGCCATCCTTTCAGTCTCCCTAAACTGGCAAAGCAAAACTCAGCTGCCACCATCAAAACCACACAAATTCTTGCCTTAAAACACAATGGTGTCAATTCTCAGCTATTCACAAACTGCATCAATGAGACTTACTGCAAAGTATCCACATCAGCCACCACTGTCTTGGCAGAGCTGGCCTGACTCTGATGTTTTTGGCCAAGACCAGCTGAGCATTCTGTGATGTGAACTGTGCTGGGAATATTTCCCCAACAAATCAGCTCTGTGGTCTCACAACCTTCTCTAGATCTCCAGAACCAGAAACATGTTTCTCCATGAAATTTTCTCTTTGCTGTGTTAATGTCCATGTGCACCCAAAATTGGGATAACTAAGACCTTAAATCCCATCACCTGTTTGTACCCTCATCCTGAAGAATGCAAGGCTTTCCTTCAACTGCTTACTGCAGTTACACACAGCATATGTGGAATTTGGTTAAAATAAAACCTGGGCTTAACCACTACCACTGCTAAATGCTGGTTAAGACACAGCCTTGTGCTGATGACCAGGGAGAGTATCCTGCTCTCCATGCTGTGCAGGCCTGTTTCAAGGCCTGCAGTCTGGATTGTGCTCATCAGAGAGCTCACAGTGTATCTCATACCAAGCAGGCCAAAGTCCACACTGACACATTTTGGGAACAGAAAGGTGTTGCTGAAAATAATTGGGCCTGGCAGTACTTAATTGTTTTCCAAAATCAGTCCATTAGTTCCAAAGCTCACTGAGTGTTTGGTTGCTCTGTAAACCAGCCACATGCCTAGATATTGTGCCCAATTCATCTGGAATGAGTTTGATTTAACAATGTGTATTTGCAACAAGCTGCTTCTGTTAAAAAATCTTTTGTTTCATCCCAGTTACACCTTTTTCCCTTTCTCTCAGCTGTGTGGCTGCCAGTGCCCACAGGTATTCCTCAGGGATGTGGCAGGAGACAACAGAACAACTGGCTTCTTGACAAGGGAGAGGTGGCTTGCCAACTGCTACCCATTGACTGGAGTGTGTGCTTGGCTCTGGGAGACAAACACTGCTGCAATATGCTCTCCCTGGAGAAATCTATCCTCAAAAATCATAACTTTTGCTGAAATATTCAGAGATCTCACTGTGTTTTTAAAGCATGGAAGTTGAGCACCAGAAGAACCAGATAAGTGTGCATTTAGCTTGTTGGAAACAGTCACTCCCATTGCTTGCTCCCAACACCATTTCCACAAGTTTTGAGATGGTTTTCTCTGCATTGAACTCCCCATCACCAGAAACTGCACAGAAAGGGACATCCAGGGTCCAGGAGAATGCTGTCTCCTGCTTGCATTTAGAACATTCTCTCCTTGGAGGAATTAAGATTCTCCATTCAAACAAGTTTGCAGATATTTTTTACTTTTTCCAGCTTTGCTGGATTCCTCCTGCCCATAACTTCAGTCACCTGTAAATCAGTTCTCTTAGCATTACACATCCACACAGACTCAAGATGTGCAAACAGGCACATCCTCTCTAACTTGGAACATGGAATTAACGGTGTAAGAGATGTCTGATTTAGTCTAGTGACCACATTCATTAGGCCACGGGTAGCACAGGCACCCTGATGTAACTGCAAGCTCCCCACTCGACCGGATGTGGAGAAATCCAAGCTAGTTACTAACGTGAGTTGTTTCTCTAAAAGGAGGTTATGGTTACAATGATTCCCAGTGGCCTCCTGTGTTGAAACAGACACAATCTACCTACATGAAAGAGGTTGAAGAACGTCAGAACACAAACACTGGGTAGCATTCTTACATCTCAAGTGCACTATGTTTCAGCAGCAGGGATGCACAGGCTTTACTCATCGCCTCTATGACCTTGAGTACAAAATAGAGGCAACTAGATTTAGTTTCTCACTCAAGAGGACACTAAATTCAGCCTCTATTTTTCCCTAGCCTACTTCACCTTGCACTTTTAGATGGAAGTACTGGTCAGAAAAAGCAAGAATATTGCATTCGTGAGAGCATAAAAGAATTAAATTACTTAATGCATTATGCCTCATGAGATATCAGCAACTTTTAATCAGTATGTGAGATATTTCTTTGCATTTGATAACTCATTTGGGAGGAAGGAAGCTGGATTTAAATACAGTTGTCCAAGTTTAGCCTGCCCAGCCTTAACTTCTGAGCAGTGTTACCAACCCCTCTCAGTCAACGCTCAAGGAGTTTTGCTAAATAAGCTGTTTCCAAATCCTACACCCTCCAAACAGCCCCCACTTTCCTTCCAGCAGACAAAGTCTGGAGTGGGGCGTTTGCCTCTATCATTTGGCTTACACTGTAGCCAAAAGAGACAGTATGGAACACACACCACCTCCAGGTACCAAAAGTCCCCTTCTCTATGCAACATGGGACTGGAGCAGAAAGGGGCTGGCTTTTAAATGATTTCCAGACCAAAATTTCCTTGTGAGGGAGGGGGATGACAGCGCTGGCACACAGTTATCCTCTTGGAGCATTTTGTCCTTTCACAAAGCCCTCCCCAAGCTGTGCATGATCCAGCCCTCCAGGACAGCTCACATTTCTGACCAGATTGTGCACAAGGTTCCAGCAGCCGCCTGGAAAGTCACTCCAGCAATTAAGTGTTGGTAGATTTCTTTTTTTAAATACGAAGGATATGGCCCACTGTGCAGGGTATTGCAGCCACCCTCCCTGTCAGGCCGTTTCACAGTAGTATTGTGGCGCCATGGAGAGGAGCTAATTGGATTTGTTGTCACCTCCCAAAGCTGCCAGGAGCTCACGTCTGCTCTGGTTACAGATGAAGACATCACGGTGACAGGCTTAGAGATGGCTCAGCTGGCATCCTAGGGCCACTAATAGAGCCATGTTGATTTAATGTCCGAGTGGAGAGGTGCAGACAAGCTGTTCAAGTTTTCTATTCCAAACAAAGCAGAGATCTGTTATCAGTTGTCTGTGGATCAGTAAATAAACTTCCATGTGGCTCTCACAGCACCTAACCATCGCTACAGAAGAATGACAAAGTATTTTAACATTGAGATGGTACTTTTAAATGAGAGCACTGTCTCTATGGTTTATATTGCCCTCAGGGAAATCAGTTAATTCCTTCATACATAAATTTTACTTAACTATGTAATTATGGATGAATCCTATTAGTCTTTAAATTGCTCACTAGTTAAAAGGTGTGTGTGTGTGTTTTCTACAGCTCTTTTTTGTGGAATGTACAGATCATCTGCACTTATGAAGATTAAAAGCCTATTTGGGGATTTTTATTTGGCTGGTTGGTTTTTCTGCTTTTAAGTAAAAGTATAAAATTTATTAGAAGACTCAAGCTTTTTTTTTTTTTTTTT
>WAAE01019528.1:0-43187 GCA_013400495.1 Nicator chloris | reverse complement strand
TTTTTTTTTTTTTTTTTTTCTGTATAGTACTATCTACTCAGAGCACAAAACCGGGCTCAGGCAGCATTCCCTTTATCCTCAGCACTTTCAGTATCTCTGTCAGCACTCACCCTGGCCCCTGGCTGCCTTCACGTGGTATCACCCACCTCTCTGCTGTGCTCCATATTAAGTGATCACTCGTGCCAGCGTGATGAGCGTGTGAAAGACAGCTCAGACACAACAGTGTCCTTTGATACCCATTTTCACAGCTCTGAGCCACGGCTGAAGTACAGCTCTGAGTCACATTTTCTACTTCTCAGCACCCAATGCCATATTAGACTTTCTCCCAGCAGCACTCAGGTCCTATTCATACATTTCAGGCTTAGGTTTCTTGAGAGCACCAGAGGTCCTGCTCTTCCCACAACCACATTTGCAGCCAGAGTTTCAAAGAAGCTCAGCATCTCCCATCCTAGTCCCAAAATGAGAACTTTCCCTTGAAGACTCGAGGCTAGTGGAACACTTTGAGTAATCCACTCCTGCCTAAATCTGCAGGCATATATGGAACAGGTCTGTGGCTGTTAACGTTTCTGGTACTTCCATTGGTCCTGTTCTTTCATTGCACACCCCAAGGCCACTTGGGGTCTGAACAGGCCAGTCCCTGCTAAGGTGATGACTGTCCTTAAGAGCAGGAACCACAGTCCTGCAGGCAAGGGTGGGAAGTAGGGGGAAGTATCACCCTCAAAGATGATAAAAATGCAGGTGTTTGTGGTGGTTTAACCCCAGACAGCAGCCAAGCCCCAGGCAGCCCCTCCCTCGTTCCCCCATCAGTGTCACCAGGCAGAGAATCAGAAGGGTGAAAGGTAGGAAACTCATGGGATGAGATAAAGACAGTTTAATAGGGAAAGCAAAAGCCATGCACACAGTCAAAGCAAAAAAAACGAATTAGGCAGGTGTTCAGCCATCTCCCTGCGAGCAGAGCCCCCTCACATGTTATGGTGAAGACAAACACCATCACTCCAAGTGTCCCTCCCTTCATCCTCCTTATCCCCACTTTATATACAGAGCACAATGTCATATGGAATATCCCTTTGGTCACTTTGGGTCACCTGTCCTGGCTGTGTCTCCTCCCAACCTCTCAGGCACCCCCAGTCTCCTCCCCAGCATCACAGTACGAAAAGCAAAATAGGCCTTGGCTCTATGTAAGCCCTGCTCAGCAATAAAAAAAATCTCTTTATTATCAACCCTGTGCTCAGCACAAATCAGAAACACAGCCCTGTACAGCCACTGTGAAGAAAATTACTCCAGCCAAAACCAGCACAATATTTAATTTAGTACTGCTCAGACCACGTTCCACAGACCCCAGTCAGATTGTGGAGCCAGTGAGGGGTGGAAGACTGAAGAAGCTCAGAGAGGTGAACACAGGGGAGATAAATGGTCACCAAATGAGGGCAAGCACCTCTTGGTAGTGAGGATCTGCCTCTTTGCAGAGACAGCTGGGCAATTACTTGTCCAATAGCCACATGGAGATAATGGAGGAAGAGGCCCACTGGAAAACCATTCTCAAGGTTTACATCTGACCCTAAAACACAGCTGTCCTCTGCATGTAGTCTTCTGAGGTATGGATGGAGGTTCTGCATAGCACAATGAAAACGAAGGAAAGCCTTTGACAAACTGACTGCAAGCCCATGCCAGAAGCCATTTCAAGAATGGTTTTAAGGACACGAGCACAAGTAGGTTTTGACGGCTTTGAAAACTCAGCTGTGTTCCTTCATTTCTAAGGAATGCAGATTGAGATTTTTGGTGGAAATCTCACTTAAGGAGGGACCCTCAAGATTTGGGTCACGAGGATAAGACAAGCTTACACTGAATCCTCCTCACCCAGCAAGAAACTGCTGTCTGAAAGCCTGTGGAAAGTCATCCCCTCCCACAAGCTGACCTCTTACACTTCCAAACTGCCCTTTTCATGTGGTATTAGAGGCATCTTTTTCTGTCAAGGCAATAAATTTCCATCTTGAACACATCTTCATTTTTCTGGCACAGCAGAAACTGGACTTAGAGAAGTTGTCCAAAGAAGGGACACCATTTCCTTTCTTTCTAAAAGTAAACCTCCTGTGTGGTTACCATAGTCAGTAATTTCCGCTGACAGTGATAGTCTGGACAGACTTTCCTTCTCTTCCCCCTAGGCTCCAGTTCTAGTTCTTTTTCTCCCCTAAAGCTGTTAAGACAAATGATTCCAGCTTCCTCTACACTGCCTCATATTAAATGAGCTAATTTGTGTATTGTAGAGTCACTGAGTAGATTAAACAAAGCCACCTGGCTGGAGACATGGTGCAGTACTCCAGATTTTTCAGGCTAACCATTTCTTCTGAAAAAATAATTCAAAAGGATTTGGACTGAGATCTGGAATTGAGATAATTCTGCCTCCGAAGGGCTGTATGGGACATTTCCTTCTAAGGTATAAGGAAAAAAAGAGTGTTAAAAAGAAAATGTTATGAAAACTACAGTTCTAGATATAGTACACAGGAAGAAGGGCAACAGATAGGGCAGGTAAAAGTCCTATTTCAGCATCTTCCTACTGGTCTCCAAACCAGATGTGGACTTAGCTGAGAGAACAGTTAGCAGTATAAACCTTGGCTACGAGGGCAATACACTCCACAGTGCGTGGTAAGTAGCAGACTTCAAATTCCCACATTTGGAATGGCCAGAAGCAGTGTGAAAAAACCTCACAAGCAATCTCTGAGCAGCAGGTCTCTCTTTACACCTGTGTGCTAGCTGCAAGCACCTTTTCCAGGGCTGCAGTATGCATCCCAGGTCTATACATCTGTTTGCTATTGCTTTATTCTTGGAGCTGACCCCATGCTCCCAGTGTCACCTGGCTAATTCACCTGGCTGTGTCCAACCAGTCTCTGCCTTGACCAAATGACCAGCACAGTCCCTCAGTACAGGGCACACCTTGCTCTCCTTTCATTAGTGTCCACTAAGCCCCAAAAATCTTAACAGGGAGCAATTAACACCTAGACAGTAACTGTTTGAATCTGTGTTGGCACAGAGTGCACTGTCTGTGTCTGGAATTTGGGTTGAAGTCAAGTAACCAGAAGCCAACTTCATCAGTGAGAAGGCAGGACATGAGGAACACTATTTGAATGAACAAAATGATCCAACATCATTCCTCATGCTACAGGATAGCACTTCTACATATTGCTAAGGAAGGTGAACCCAGCTCATTTCCAGCTTCCCACCTTTCGTTCTATTAATAAAGCAGTGAAACAAGAGACCATGTGGTCTTCTTTCCTAGCTATGCTGACAATTTCATGTTTATCTAGATTGCTTTTCTTTCCAGTGATGTCTGCTTCCAGAGCTCTGCAGCATAATGCTGCACCATTGTTCCTCCCTCCTCCTGGGGATTTATCACTCAGGACTCCCCTAATTTTCTCTTTCCTGCTACCATGAAGGCCAGGCATGCTTTGCCAAAACTAGGACAAGTCTGAAAAGAGATGGTTTCTTTTCTACACAGTTGGTTCAAACAAGTGGGTTAAGATTTAACCACAGGAACAGCCAAGTATATTTCATGCATTTACTTCTGCAAGTTCACTCTAGAGCCAGAAGCAACAAAAAGCTGCTTCTCTTAAACAAAAATGAGTTTTCACCTCCCCAAATGCTTTTTTCTCAGATTTAGCAATTAATCCAGTGTTCACTAGGATAATATCCCTGTAGATCCAGTTGCCACTGACTCATTGCCATCCAGCTGTCTCTCCAAAGAAGTCAGACCTGTCTGCAAAGAGACATAAATGTAGTAACCAAGAGCTCACAGTAGCAGCCAGAACTCACAGTGTGCAAGAAGCAGGCTAGGGCAGCTGATCAAAGCACATCACTAAGCATAAGTGATCATGTGCTGAAGTCTTGAATAACAATTACTAATATGAAAATCATGGGGAAAAGTATCCAAAAAGGGCTTAAAAGTGGTGGCAGAACAACACAGCGTTGTGTTGTGCCCCATTACATTGTTCAAGTACAGGCTGGTAGATTTTCTTGCAATAATAATATATGACATAAAAATTGCATCTTTAACCAAATCATGCTCAGTAAACTGAAGTTCAATTTTAAACACTTGTGTTCATCCACCACAGAAGTGAAGTCGTTAGTGCCAATGAAGATCAATGTCCAAACAAGGCAAAGCAACATGATACAGCAACATGCCACAGAACACAAGGAATACTGCGTGCAGGCAGGAAAACAGGAACAGGTTTCATATATCCTCAACACGGTTACCTGAATCAGTGGCCAGGAGGAGTATGCAGCAGAAGTCCCTGTTCTTACAAGTAATACCATAAGCTGTCAGTGCCAAAGACACTGGCTGTGCCTCACACAGACACCAGACACTGAGTCCTTTCTGCCATGAGGGAGAATTAGAAGTTTCTGAATGGGAAGAGTGCCCTTGTTAAGCACCAAAGCCAGTGTATATTGCCCTGGGAGTCTTCTTTTATCTTGCCACAGGGATTTGATCAGGTCACAGCCTGAACTGTCACAGCACCAGTCAGTTCCAGCTCAGATTTTCTGTGCCACAAATGCTCTAACCCTGCCAATGTTGATTATCATCTTTATATAATGGCAGAAATGTGCATATACTTTTCATATTTGGAGACATTGATTCTAAAATGAGTCATCAAATAGTTTGTGGCCAAAATAAAAATGTTAGAGCCAGTAACACAGAAGGTGTAAAAGAAACCCCTATCCTACCCTAGCTTTTTTTTATCTTTAGAGATCACTTTTAAGCAAAGTTCATTCATGACATTTCATAGTCAGGACCTCTGTGCAAGCATTCACATGCTCACCTTCAAGCCAGGAGTCATCTTGTATCAGACCCAGCACTGACACTGCAGTGAAATATTAGAAAAATGCTGCACTTCACCTTCACAGGCACAAAGTGTGGGCTTAGGAAACCTCTCCCAAAAATCAGAGACATTGTGTTTTTCTCTGCAGAGAAGAACACCTGACTCAAGTCCTGCTGTTCCGAGAACGCCTCAATAACTTTGGGAAAGGGGACACAGCAAGGCCCTCTGTGGCTAGGAGAGATCTGGGTGTAACAGCTCCAGATAAACTGAACTCTTGCCTTCCTACTGCTAAGGCAGTGGAAGAGAGCAATGCTGGGAAAGGGCAAGGACAAGCCTGGCTTTCCCTCCCTGCTGACCAGCTGCTCATATGGAGACTAGTTCTGATGCCCAGCTGGTTCCCCTCCCTGGAAGCTGAGCAGCACCTGGGGCTTTTTGCCTCTCAAGTTTCAAGGTGTCCAGCACAGACCTGCCCTTGGCCCTGGTGCTTCCCACCCAGTCTGTGCACTGCTGGGAGTAGCAGGATAAGTTCCTGCATGCCTTTGGCTGCACCAAGGCCACAGATGTGCCTGCACAGACCTCAGCACACCTCCCTTCCCCACGCCCAGCTTTGGTGAAGCTTGCATGACATGAAGGATATCATAATTACACTTTGATTCTCAGTCAAAAATGTGAATTTCAGCTCCATACCTCACAGTCTCTGCCACTTCACTCAGTTGTCTGCACCTCCATAATGGGCAACAAACATCCCCTATTAAGTTGAAAAGGATGCCCTAAGGAACTGCTCAAAATAGTCCTGGCCAGTCTGAGAGGCTGTTCTTGATGTGCAGGCTTTAAGTCAAAATCCTTATACGTGGTCCTTGACCCAAATCTCCACTTAAATGTGACTATGACAGTGTTATTTCAGTAATGCCAGTGCCCTAAACCTTCTGGTGGTTATTTTGAAGAAAATGCTGTCGTACTTTATAAATGTATATATGTGTGCATGCTATTTAATATGTCCACTTTTCCCCAGCATTAAAAATGGAAACTTTGGAAACTCAGCTCTAACAACATGGCTATGTGAGGCCTGAATGACAGACCCTGAATTCATATTTATATCTGACATTTATATCTGTAACTACAGCCAGTTAGAAGTAACAACACACACACACCATACCATGCTGTTTTTTCATGTCACCAAAGGCTTCCAGTAACCTCATTTACCTCAACTTTTATTTTACTGCTCCTCTCATCCCCCGTCCATACCCACATGTGATCTGGCATCACGCTGTTCAGTGCCTCCATTTCCCTCCTGCAATGTTGTAATGTCCAGAGCAAGCATTAGAAACCTTTGAGCTGTTGAGCAAACAAGGGAAGTCCAATGCAAAAGGCTTTCTTATCTCTTTACTCTTCAGTGGGTTTCCCTTAGCTCCAGAAAGTGAGTTTGCTTTCAGTAGTACGGATATCCCTGGCAAAGCTCCGTTTTCTGTGCTTTGCTGAACTCCTGAACACAGATGTCCCATTTGTGTTTCATTAGTACATCAGCCTCTCTGAGGCTTTCGACCTCTGCACTAGGCAATAATTACCTGGCGCAGACCCATTCCCTCGCCAGCTGGCCTGGGAGCTGCTCTGCTCAGACCAGGGCTCTCTCTGCTGTCAGCCCTTTCCAGTCAACTGGACAGCTCAATCAGCAGAAAATATCAAATATGGTTGTTGTTTAAGCTCAGCCAGCGTTATTTCTACTTGATCTGACAATGCCTCTCCAAAGGAAGATTAGGCTTCCCAAGATCTAGCCACGAGACAGCAGAGTTAAGATGTCTGACAGAGTTTGATGAGTTTAGAAGCTCTTTTGCCAGCAGTTTGGGCCGATCGTGTCCTTCCCTTCCTGCAAGCAGTGCTGTAGATGCCTCCCTCTCCTAGGCCCAATGACTATTTAATTATTTGTACAAAGTGGAACTGCTCCAAGGAGAGCAAGAGAGGGCGGATGAGCCTGACTTTAGTCTGGGGCTGAGGGCACTTGCCTGGGATGTAAATAGGCAGTTTGCTTCTATTCCAAGTTTTTGTCCCCTCCCACAGGTGTATTCAAGGTGATGGGCATCATTTTGCTTTTTCAGGGGTGTTGCAGACTTGCCTCATCACCGAAATTAAAATCTTGGAGTTGGTCCCAAGCAATGCTTGCCTGCTGCACCAGAAACTACACACCACAGCAGAGGGAAATCCCGAGCCCTACCCAGAGCACTGCTGGCCTCCCTGTCATGCTCATGGCACAGCAGCCCTCACTTCCAGGGTTCTGCTACGTGTACTCAGGGAACTTGCTGGAGTTAGAATTAAGGATCAGGTTTTATTCAATAGCCATCATGGTTTTTTTTGCCACAGGATAGTGTAGATTAAGAGACAGGAACAGATGAAATGACGGAGTAGCTGACACAGAGTCACAGACAAATCTACATTCCCAAGACGTGTTCCCAGTACATTTTAGAGCATATGAGACTGAGCAGCACCTAAAACCAGAATGAGAACCATGGCTGAAAGGAGAAAAGGTAAACAAGAAAAAAGCAGTGGGGCTGACTGGAGACTCTACTCAAAGAGTACAGTCGGACACATTGTCAATTCAGTTGAAAGGAATAACAAGGCATGGTACTTCCTGACTTGCATGATAGCAGCAGTGCAGGAAAAGTTTCTGGATGAGCTGAAATGTCCTGGGTAATTCCTACTCCTTGTTTCACTCAGCAAATCCACTGCCATCCACAGAAGCAAAGGAAGGTTTCATGGAATCAAAGACAACTGCTAAAAGAAGGCAAAAAATATAGTTCATGATGGTGATCCAACAGGAGAGGTGTATTGGAGGCCAGGTCAGGTGACTTCTGCTGAGGGTTCTGCTGTGTTCAGTAGGTAACACCACAGACTTTAAAGAAGATTTTACTTCAGCTAAAGGATCAGGAACTATCACCTTGCTCAGAGACTGCTGTGTATTCAAAATTTTAATATTAAAAAGATGGAAGCATTCTGAAACAAAAAGTGAATCCTTTATTTATAGGAATATATGGTGTTTATGTGTCTTTTCTCAAAAGCAGGAAGGTAGAAATAAGCCAGAGAAACAAGAGGGAAGAGTGAGTGATGGATAAAATAATCTAGTCAAATTAATTGAAAAATGGTAGGGTGAGATTTATAATTGAAATACTGATATTGATGACTTCAATCTGTACAGGATAAGAACAACAATAATATTTAGCAATGATGCAGCACTTTTCATCTTTAGAGCTCATTAACTAATTAATCTTCACAACACCCCTGAGAGGCAGGTAAGTATTATTATTATTAACCCATAAGAAAGATAAATCCACAACAGAAGCAGAGGAGGGTGGAATTAAGAGCTAGAAGCGACTTTGTGAGGGGGAGGATGGTGGAAAATAACTCCCTTGTTCAGCCACAGCAAGGGGAAATTCCATTACCAGAGGAAGGTGGCCTGGCACAGGAAATATTCATATAGGAGGTCCATCCTTTATTCCACACCAGAGTAAAAGGCACAAAAGACGAGGCAGGAACTCAATCAGTGAAGTTAAATTCATAAAAGGAAAGTAAGGTGAGTCCAAAGGCAGCAGAATGAGTTAACACAAGCCAAGAATGGCAAAAGGCAACAAGAAACCTTGAAACCTAAAGCCAAAGCAGTGCTGTTTCATGCTGGAACTGAGCTACTGGACTGTATTTGAGTAGGAAAAATAATAACAAGGACTGTGTTTGTAGACGCTGAAGAATTAGCAAAGGCCTTGTTGATAAAGCGAGTGATAAAACACAGGAACTTGGCTGTGCTGAATGGCAGGCTGGCAAGCAGGCTGCAATCACAGAAATCCCACATATGAAAATGAGATAATTCTTGACATTTAATTCTTATTCTCTCCTCTTCTGTGTGAGAGAAAACAGAAGGGAAAAAAATAGGAAGTAGGCATAACAGTAATCTCCCAAAGAAGGTAGGAGCTTGTGTGGGCAAGATTGGAAGAGCCCTGGACCAAACTCTTTGAGATTTGTCTTGATTTTTGTGCTCTGAGGGCCTTGCATTTTAGAAGTCAGAGCAATCACAGATACAATTGGAAGTAACAAAAATGTGCAATGTGTAAAAATTTTGCCTGAAATCTGCCCAATTTTGGCAGTTAAAAAAATAAAAGAAAAAAATTGTTTGGCCAATTTTAAGAAATACTTCCTATTATTTCTCTGCACTTTTCTGTCAGTAAAATGGATATAGATCCAAATCTAACTTGAAGTTTAATTTGATGTGTTACTATGGTGTTCCTGTGTGCCTACAAATTACCATTCTTATTATTTTAAAACACAGAGATTCTCAAACTTACAGATGGGGATTTGCGGAGGCCAGGATTTCTGTTATGAACAAACCAGAGAGCCTAAAGACTGACAAATGACCCTAAGGATAAGGGGAAATCTAATGAGATAATAGCAGCTCTCTATAAAGCTTGGTAGTATTTAGTCTGTAGGTCAAAACAAACTGTGTGATTCCTTAAGTTTTTCCATCAAAGCAGTAAAAGAGTGTGATGAGCAATTCCACAACTACTTATGGAGATAGTTAGGGGAGAGACCTGGGAGACTTCAGGTGTCCTTTACATCAGCATCAGGACTGGATTTTTCCACATCCTTTTCATACGTTTTCCATTTTAAATCTAGCTAAAGCCTTATATTTGGGGTTTTTTATAATGTGGTTAACAAAAAAGGAAAAAATTTGCATCTTTTTTCTCAACAGAAAATCTTATGCATATTTCATTGATATGCAAAACTTATTTCTTGTCACTCTACCTCATGTACACAGGGGTCACCTAAGAATTTCCAGGAAAGCAAACCTTTCCCTGGGATGCACCCCAAAGCAAAAGGCCTGGTTTGGACCAAAGGCACACATAACACAGAGCCTTGCAGCAGCCTGCCAGAAAAGGGAACCCCAGCGATTTTCTCCTTTAGATGTTAGAATTTAGCTCTGGCTCTCCTTTAGCTTTTCCCTTTTTTTGTTCTTGTTTTTTTGAGGGAAAAGGTGAGATACTGTTTTGTTTTGAAGTGGCAAGGGAGGAAGTTCCTGCCCTGCCTCCCCATCCACGAGAAGGATCACAGGAGAAGCCAGCGATTAGAGGCCTCCATGAAAGCTGGAGCCTTTTGCACCTTAAAGTGTGCCACCAAGATGCCAACAGTGGCTTTTCAATCCACGTGTTTTCATGGCTGTGTCAGAGATGTTATAAACTTGACATGTGACTTATGCAGCAATATCACAACCTCACACCGAGTCCGTTCACCCAAGGTGAGAAGCAGCACTCCTGCCCTGGAAATTGTGCTGTTTTAAAGGTTCATGGGACTCTCACCACTGTCTGCTTCTCCCTGGGGGGTCGTTGTTCTGCCCTTGTGTCTTTGAAAGATGAAAAATGCTTTAAAGAACGTTTGTGTTTCTCCTTGCAAGAGCCAGGCTTTGGAAGTGAATTTGTCATTAGGACCCCTTCGGCACCCTCACTACAGGGCTGATCCCGGCAGTGTGCACAGTTGTATCCTTGCTGTGCCATGACACCTGCAGAGCAGCTGGAATAGGTTCCTGCTAGAGCAAGGACCTGTACAACCACGCGCAGAATGTGTAATTTCCACAAAGCACTCTTTTAAAGGGAGGAGCAAAAAGGAAAAATACACTACCCTGTGTTCTTTGGGCCTCTGTGGGACATGGTTTGTTTATTCCTGAATCAAGGATGGCAAAGAAATCTTTCTGCCTTATTCTAGAATTTCCATGTTTCTTACTCATTATGAGAATGACTTTTCATTTATTAAGTTCTTTTGCCCTGCAACAGAAATCTTTCTCCTAAAGGAGGAGGAGGGGAGGCATTTTCTGTGCTTTTTATTGAGTAAGCCACATGTAAAAAGATCTGAATAATCTTTGGGGGGAAAAAAAGAAAAACATGAATTTCAGAGCATGTGCTTTTGTGTTATTCAATATGACTGATAGAGAAGGATAAGGTTGAAGTTCAAGGCAAGTATGGAAAGTAATTTCTCTCTGCACAGTCACAAATAAAATGAGTCACAGCTCTATAGGATTAAATTAATTAAAGATGGATCTTGTGCTTGATGCTAGTTTGATAGAACTAGAGTTTGTAGTGGTTGTATCATGAACATAAGTGGATATCTCTAGTGGCTAGCTAGTATTTTCTTTATACTCATGAGTGTTTACTATGGCACACAAATGCTAACTGGTTTTATCACACAGTCATTATCATATCTTCTTCCCTTTCTCTCTACTCTTCAGGTGTTGCTGCTACAAAATGATTTCATATCAATTAGGAATTCCATTTCCTTCAAGGGGCTACTGAAGGAACAGCCACCTGTAATGCATGCTGTAAGACTTCAGGTGCTCTCTTTTCTTACAACAAGATCAGTGTTTTTAAAATCCATATTCACAACCACAAGCATTAGCAGAGTATTTCTCCTATTAAAAAGAAAAAAAATTACACTTTCTCTGGAAAATTTAGTTCTTAGGATGCTCAATATATGCTGCAAGAAAAATCTAAAGTGACTTTAAAATAAAAAGCTAAAACATATCAGACTTTTCATTCAGTGTAAAAGTGAAACAGCAGCACTGAAGTACTACAAAGTTTCTGCGTTACTGCTGAAAGCAAAGGCATTTCATTAAGCACAGTGTAAAGATGACAACTGCTTATCTAGGGGACAGTGATAAGAAACCAAGCCCAAACAAACAACTCTCAAACTATTTTTAGGGGGGGATCTCTAGTTTCTACGTAATTTCATGGAAAAAAAAGATTTTTTTTTTCTTCACATACATAAAACAATCCATTTGAGAACAAGCATTCCAAGTGTACCTTAGCACTAGTTCCTAAGTAACATTAAGGGGATCTGGCATTTGGAAGGTTAATTTTCTTATCAAAACTATACAAAATCCTAATTTTGCAGAGTAGCAATTTGGAAAAAAAAAATCTGCAATGGGAAAATGTTGGTTATGCAGCACTAGACATTCAGTACTCAGGGGATCAATTATAAAAACACTCATTCAGCTATTTCTATTCAAATGAACACCTGAAGAGGAGGTCTCAATGGTTTTAAAAGTGTGTGGATATTAGTGGATAAATGTTAGTCCAATAAAAGAGATCATCATCTGCTATTTGTGTGCATTTAAGTTGACACTAAAAAGATCTTTGTGGAATATTGCTGCTTCTTTTTCTTTTTGTGTGTGTGCATCTTTTATCTCATATTCCCTTAACACTTTGTGAACTGAAGAAAATAGACCAAATGAGCTGTTCTTTAAGATTAAAGGGGTAGCATTTAGTTGAACACACCTGAATGTGGAAGGAGTCTATTTTCCTCACACTTATGAATATGTAATGATGTGCTTGGAGGCACAGTCACGAACCCCTAATAAGAATGCACGAGTCTGTGTTTGAAAACAGACATTTGCATTTGCCCTCTGGTCACAGTACATGGGTCATTCTTATTCAAAAATTTATTTGCTTTATTTTTCTATTCCCCCTCCCTTTCCTGCCCATCTCAAAATATTTTTTCATTTCTAGGTTTTGTTTAGAGAAAAATTAAAAAGGGAGGGCTAAATCCCTCCAGAATGGTCAGGATTCAATTAGAGTGAGCTTACTCAGTGATATGTACATTTATTTGTGCAACTGAAAAACTCCATTGTCTGCTTTGAGGAGGGAGTATTTTTCACTCTCACAAATACATTTGCTTTAGCAAAAGATTTTGGCAGGATTTGAAAAGAAACAAACAAAAAAATCCCACATAGGTGCATAACACAAAATTTTAGTAACACAAAATTTTAAAAAGTGAAAATTGGGAATAATGTAATAGAAATGAAGTGATCTAGACAAGGGATATAGTTCATAAGTTGCATAAATACTTTAGGAAAGCTACCACCAAGAAAGAAACAACAAAGCATCGTAAATGTTAATACAGGGAGCAATCAATGTCATGCACCAGACTACCAGTGTTGAAGGCACGGTATCCAGGTGGGGAAGAACAGGCTGTGGAGATTGGTACTTAATGAGAATATTGCATTTCTCTTAAAATTTCGTTTAAAAAGCTATTGAGGAGCTACTCCAAAAGACACTCAGAATTGTTGTGGGTTTTTTGCTGCTTTCTAAACAATAAAGTAGCTTCAAATCAGGCACCAAAGAAGAGTTTGCTAAGAGTTTATGACTCCCTTTCTTCAGTTCTTTCTCACTCCCTCTTTTTTTCTTCAAAGAAGAGCGAAGGAAAACAAAGGAAAAGTAATAAAAAGAGAGAGAGAGCAAACTTGCAGCACTTTATTCATTATCTGAATAAAAATGCTGGAAGAGTCAGTCCTGTTCACTCAAAAACAAAAAGGAAAAATAAACAAAAAAATCACAAAGTCCAAGCAAATTAATTTGCAGAGAACGGAATTACTGAGCTACTGCAAATCACAGCAAACAATTTCAGCTGCTGGCTATATTAAAGATTTCATCCTCACTTTGCTAAGGGTCAGAAAAGTTAAATATCCATCCTAAAGCACGGAAAGAATTGAAAACACTCGGAACAAAAGTTGTGAGTGTCATTTGTAGAGGTATTTGAGCTCGTTGCTGCTGAGGTGGCTGTGGTGGGGTGTCCAGGGGCAGAGATGCCTCCCCTGTGGGTGTGCAGGTGCCCCCCCGGTGCAGACGGCAGCGCACCGCACACACCGACACCCACACAGAGCCGATCACACTTCACCGCACATTTTCTAGCTTTTACATTACTATCACAAGCGTGACTTTGGTAAGAAAAAGGAGCCTATTGTGACAGCAGCCACAGCCGCCGAGCAGCCCATTATTCGAGATCTAACAGTGACACCTGCAGCTGAGCCCCACACACTGACACAAACACCTCCCTCCGAGAAACAGAGCCCCGGTTTTGAACCGTACACATCTCCTGCTTAATTACCCTCGTGTACCTCAAATTTGCCTCTCCCACTGGCAGCACAATCAGCTTCCACACCAGCATGAATCAGCTTTTCCACTGCGAAAGCAAGCAGCCTGCCATGAAGTATATAAATAGCCCAGAAAGCCTTCCTTGAGCTGCTTGGTGGGAGTAGAGCTGCCCATGCATATACTCACACACAATCTCCCCTCCACAAACAAGTGTTTCAGAAGAACCACCTGCACGTCTGAGAAGCTCACCTCCATGTTTCAAAGGTGTAGTCACTTTTCTGTTAATTGCAATACAAAACTTTACGTTTGATATGAATAAAGACCAGATAACCTGGTGATTTGGATGAATCCCCGTCATCACTGCTCCCTCCTTGGTTTTGGTTACCAGCTGGTGAGCATCTGTGAAATGGTCATTCTGTCTCCCTTCACTTCCAGATAATCCATGAGTTTTCACAGTTTCACCATTGTTTAAAACACTTTGTTTTGTTCTGGTTGTGCATTTGCTTTAAGAGAAGCAATGTACTGTAACTGCTGCTCTGAAGGTTACATCGAGAGGCCTGACTCTCCATTTAAAAAAAATGATATGTAAAGGTCTGTATTTCATTTTTTCCTTTTCACTATTCTCACAATTTACTGCTTCTTTAGCTTCCTTCAATGTACTAGAAAACAACCTCCTCTTTCTCTCTTAAAAGCAGAAACTACAACTATAAGGTCTTTGCTGTAAGATGATTTTTTTGTATCACCAAATCTTTCGACCCACTACAACAGTTTTCTAACCAAGATCAGTACTGGTATTTTGTAGAAGCATAGTATGAATTTGGTTTTAATTTACAACTCTTGGAGATACTTCTTTTCTCATGTTAGCTTTTAGACCTCAGATATAAACATGTGTTCACTTGAAAAAAAAGATTTCTTTATAACTTTTGTCAATATTCTGCTGATTGCTAGTTCAGTACCAGATGTGCTATGCTTAATGGTGCATATACAAGAAGCATTCCCTAATCCCTAAATGAACTCCTTATCTCTAAATATATACAGGATAAGCTATCTAAACTCAATTTAGCAACTATGCTATTAAATCTACCAGAACCAAAGAGTGAAAGAATATTGTTAAAGCCAAGTGCCTGTTAGCAAAAAACCAAAGAATTCTCCTGAAACAAAACATGGCTAACCATAGATCAAAATCAATCAGACATAGATTAATTTCTCCTATCAGGACATCTTGAACCCCCACATCTTCATTTCACAAATGCACACTCCCAGTTTTAAATGCCTCTCCTTTTGTTAGCACCACACTCCGTCAGTCAGAATTTGCTGCAGAGAAATGAGTTGTCATCAGATCAGACTTTTTAACTGCATATGAATGCAGATGGATCCATTATGGAATTTAAGAGAAGTGCATCAAACAAATAAACAAGAAAAACACAAAAAACAACAACAACAAAATGTCATCTGCTGGTTGGATTACAGCACCTGGAAGCATTGCATCACCAATTCCCTCTGTGACCCTGGAACACAGGTTGATACAGCACCTGGATACCTCCATTGATGAAACTACAACATTTTCACCTTCATTCACAGCCAGACACTCCAGCCTGGCCCATCAATTCCTCAGCAATAACCCCTCCTGCCCTTGGATTGTGCAGAGGGGAAGGCACGGGATACTTGGGACAAAAGGACACATCTATTTTATTCCACACAAGGTTTCTTAAAATAGTTCACTTAAACTACCACTATCTGTGAAGGCAACCAAAGCAAGGGGCGAGTTACACTCAGGCCCACAAAAGAGATGACTCCTGATGTTTTCTACCTATTGGATGTTATATGCTGTGGTGGGTAACTCCATGAGAGTCCACGGGGTTCTCTTCTGCTTTCCCTGCACTCCCTTAACCCCTCTTATTTCTCCTTCCCTCAGCATGAAGGGTGCCCAGTACCGGTTGTATACAAGGGACCATAAAAATCCACTTTTTCAACCTTTGGGACTGAAAAGGTGCACAAGAACTTTTAGGTTTGCAGAGTTTGGTCTAAAGTACAACAAAATGCTAAGCAAAATGCTTGACTGTCTTCTCAGAAAAAGTTGCACCTGGAAGAACAGAATCCTACGTCAGTACAAGAGGAGAGTTCTGGTTTGGAATCAGAGAAATAGATGGAAAGTTGTCACAGAGGTGCACATTCAAGATGCATTTTGTGACATCTGCCTATGTTTTCCTCCACTTTTGTTCATGTTATTGTCTTATTACCTAGGGAGAAGTGTTACAAAATCATCTTCTATAAAAAAGAAAAAAGAAAGAAAGAAAAAAGAGGGATGAAAAAAAAACGGGAAAAAACCAAGAAAAAATGTAATTTTAAAAGAAAAGGCTATGCATATGCAAAGTTGATTCAAATGCTTTCAGATTGCGCCATAGAAAAGCTGTGGCCTAGTTTTGGAAATACATATTTCACTTTATTTTGCACACAGCTGGGTTTATGTTGGCACTCACACTAATATGCAAAATGCAGTATCTTATATTCATGAATGACTCTTTATAAAATGCCAGGAGGGCACCTGCTTTCTTTTCTTTAAGTCTATATCATGACAAAGAAGCAGCCTGTATTAATGGCCAGCTTCCAGCTCTGACCACAGCCTGGAGGGATTTATGCCAGCTGTACACAGGTTTGGAAGTAAACAACATGCCCCGGTCAAAAGGAGTTTCTTACACTCCACGGAAAGAGACTGCTAATGAGATGCAACGGACTGAAGGAGGGAGCACACGGCAGCACTGACGGCAGGGAGCCCTCACAAACAAGTCTATGAGCTCTCAGATCTGCTGCATCCTGGTCCTCTCCACGGTGCAAGCCCAGTATCTCATATGCATCACCCAGTCCTTGTGGCATTGCTGCAGACACGGTCACCAAACACCTTCCCATTCTTAAGGCTCAGGATCAGTAAGTGCCAGAGCAGTCGGCAAACTAATAAAATGTACCCTGGTGAGTAGTAGGTGTTGGGATTTCATTCTTTTAAAAGAGATGTATCATGTCTCAGTGGTTTAGAAGGAAGCCTGTTGAAACTACTCCTCATCTTAACAAGTTGCTTTGTCTGCCATCCAAATCTGACACGATCTGTGCGCTTTGAATTTTAGATCATGATGCAAAATTCACCTCTCAGGATTTTGCCCCCTAGATCAGAATAACATACATGAGACAGTTTGATAAAGATTTTTCTTTAATGTACAGTTGATTAAACATGCACTTAACAAAAAAAAAAAAAAAAAGCTTCTAAATGAGATGTGGACAACAAACATTAGATAATTTCACAGATATTTGTGTAGATAATTAGAACTTCAAATCACAATTTTTAAAATCAGACTGATGTACACTCATTATATGGTCATGTTAAAAAAACTCAGATATTCAATTCTAGCTTACAAACTGGAGTTGGTTAAAAATATATTAAAATCTTTATTCCTTTTACCATACTCCACAAGATTATTCCTACCATGTGCTTTCTGGGTCTGATTAGGATTAATTCTTTTTCCTGACTAAACAAGCCCACCACAATAATTTTTGAGTGCATTTCTGAGTTAAGCAAGGTACTCTAAGGTCAAATCAGCCTGAGTTTGCACAGGATGTTATTGACCTAATAGCTTTCCATCATTACTGCACTGCACTTGATATACTGTTTGATTGCCAGACCAGAAATAGCTGCGTTTCACTACGTATCAACTGATGTATTTTGTCAAGTGTTAGAAGAAACTGAAAAGTAACAACAGACACAATGCAGTTATAATAAAACAAGCAAGTATATAATAGTACATCAAATTCCCTAACCAAACCTTCAAGAAAACTATATGAAGACAGAACTGTATTTGCAATCAGTTCTTCAAGAAGTAAGTCTTTCTTCCATTTCCCAACAGCAGACTTAAGCTATGTCCCTATTCCTGCACCAGGAATAGGCAGAACCAAAAGGCAAGGGAATCATTGACTGGAGAACAAAACTTGTTAAATTGAGCTTTGTTCACACATTTACCTTTGTCTCCCAAGGCCCTGCAGCAGCCTACAAAATGCTTGTCGCCAAATGCTTTGCCATTTTCAGCAAGTACCAGAACAATTGGAGGTGTTTATTCCTGGACCAGTACACTGCATACAAAGTATGACTCTTCCCGCAGAAGATAATTTGTAACTGCTTGGAGCCTTCCCTCTGCATTCTGCACTGCAAAGCGTGCACTTAGCAGCACAGAATCTAAAACGATCTCTTCAGAAACACAGCAGCAGAGTTAGGACACTGTTCACCAGTTCTTATTGATGCAGAAAGCAAAAATTTACCGATTAATTTATCACTGAATTAACTAGCAACATTAACTGTTCTTCTAGCAGCGAGAAGAATCAAACCAGAGGCTACAAGTCTGACACATCCCAAAAGGGTATTTCATACACTAAAAGAACTATGAGAAAAAAAGTCACCCTGCTCAAGGCAAGAGCAGTGTCCTGTGTGAAGATACTGCTCTCATGTGCTGTACCATTTTGGACATACAGTGTTTGGACATACTGTAAACTCCAAATCAGATTCCTGCATTTTTCAAACTAGCAGCAAAAGTAGGTACATGCTTTCTGTATTCAGGTGACAAGGTAGTTCTAATAAAGTTCTGATGAGGAACAAACTCATTGCAAGTACTAAGCTTAAGGTCCTCTGAGATCTATTTTCATTTTTGTTTATTTCCTCATCCCTCTTCCATATTCCTGCTAGTCCCATTCTTGATATGTAATGTTTTTAAAGGGTTGGATAGCCTCTTCTTGGATGCAGATGAGCAAGTCATGAAGAGACATATTTTACACGCCTTAAGAGATATTAGGTAAAAACAGGAAATATTAAACAGAGAACTACAGTTTTGAGTCGTGACTTTTTTTATTACTATTTAATTCTTTCACTGGGCTAGTTGCACAAGGCAGATAATTGTTTTTGCAAAGACTAGGAACAATTTACTATTGTAGAAAAGCTCTGGTCATTGTCAGAATACAAACTGCAATTAGGGTGCTGTATGTCTCTCCCCATGTGAAAGTCTGGTTGTTGTTTGCATTTATCTGGGAGAATCTGATTTAACCCTAGCAATTGCAAAGGGGAGTCAGCCACACAGTTTCCCACCCCTTAGCTCCACTGCGGAATTAGCAGGCGACCTTGCACAAAACAACTACTCTGTATCTTCATTTACCCATCTAAACCACACCTATTGTATTTATTTAGCTCACAGGGGCATCAACAGGCTTAATTAATGTTTGCAAAAAGCTTTGAGATCATCAGATGAAAGGTCTAAAATATTTTAAAGTCAATGAGAAAAAAATGGATAGGTGCCAAGAGAGTCAGTTGGACAAACGGCTTCTCCTATCAGTGTAGTCCATATTTCAGTTTCTAGTTATCAGTGGAATATACAAGGCTGTTTAAATAAAGTCTCATGCATGTTCCATTGTGTACAGAACCAGCCACCACAGTTTGTAGATCTGAAAACAGAAACCTGTAAAAGAATGCTTGGGAAGACATATATTTCAACCCCCAACACAAAAGATGTCCTTTCTCCAGAGTGTTTCTGTACTCCACAGAAAAATTCCCAGTGGCAGTTAGCAGCACATACATGGAATTTAATATTTTTATATACTGTAATTTTTTGATCAATGGACACTGAGAAGCATCTTCCCTTGACTGTTTTATGAAGAAGAGCTTGAATTTAATATCTGCAGGCATATAACCAGTGCTTAAATAAATAAGAAACTCCCCTTTCCCCAAGGATCCTAATGTTATAGCATCTAGGTCACTGCTATTAACCTCTTCCCTAAGGATTTAGAAATAAATCCAAGATCCCAAGTAAACTCTATTCCTCAGCTGGCTGCATCCCCATCAGATGACACTGTTTTCATAATTTTTCTCCTAACCTGGTGATAAGCAGTTTTAGCTTAGAAATTGCTCACAGAAGAGATCTAAGATACTGCAACACTGTTCTATTCCAGGCAGGACCAGGCCAGCTGAAGATGGGCTTGCTCAATTCATGGCATATCCCCTCCCACCCACTCCAAAGCCAAGCCCATCTTTAGTATTCATAGGTTTTATTTGCAACCTGTCTCCCAGAAAAAAAAGGGTTTACACACACTCATGTGGGGAGGGCAAGTGCTGTGTTAACCTCTCCCACAGAAAAATACCTGAAGAGGCCAAGTTTTGGATACTTTGTGGTGCCTCTTCCTAAGACAAGCTAGGATAATAAGATAAAAGATGTGGATAGCAAGCAAAGCATTACTGGCAATCATTCAGCATAGCACACTCTCACTAAGTTTAGGTTTTGCAGCCTCAGTTCAGTCCCCAGGTAAAGTAGGAGGAGTTATTCAAAATACCAGGACTACTTAGAAGAGTGTTGAAAGCAAACAACAGAAAATTGGAAGGTGTTCAGAAGATCTGAGGGAAAATGGGATCACCACAGGGCACATCCTATTTGCTATCATAGGAGTACTGACACTTGTTTCTGGATTAAATCAGCCAGCCTACACCTAGTTGCCAAAATGACAGAGGAATCCCTGGGTTACTTCCAGATTTTCTTCTGTGGTGTTGCACAGGCTAACCCTCAAAAGGTGGTGGATTTGAACTTCCAGTCTTTGCTTAGGCTAACATCTATATAAATCAAGGTAGTGCTGCTGTGCAGTGGTGGAGCAATACCTTGCCTTCTGCTGCTCTGATATACTACAGTAGAAAACACCTGAGTTTGGGTTCTCTTTTTCTTCTTTTTAATCAACAGAAAAATAGAAATGGTAGGTGCTTTTTGTATTTCCTATGCAAACTGCATTTCAAAATTAAGTGGGCCTTAAGAAAATAAAACCCTTTACATTACCCTTGTGAAGTACCCAAATGCAGACAGTGAACAGACATACAATAATGCCTTCTCCAATTTTTAGACATATACTTCCATATGAAAAAAAACTACAGCTTGGACAACTAGAAGAATTCCTTAGTTGAACATGAGAAGCCAGTCTTCCAAAGACATCCTCAACAACTTCACTGGTTCAGTTTACAAGGTGAAATAGATCAGATCTGCATCTGTAAGGAAAGGGTTAATAACACCGGGAGTATGTGCCCTAAACACCAGCTCTGTGGTGAAAGTTGTTGCAGAAAACCTTGACCTTTGTGGGGAAACTTGTTGCAGAAATAAAGAGGCGAAGTTTCAATTTTGGCCTTGATACTTCTTACAGCAATCTTCCGCTGCTGTGTGTCATCAGACAAGGGCAAACTGTGCCAGCCGGGTCACAAATAGGACACCTGACTTCAGGAGCATTTGCCTTGTATGACCCCAGGGCAGGCCCCTGATGACCACCAAACCAAGACCAGAACACGTGATGCAAGATCCTGTCCTACCTTCACCTCGGGCTAATGAGGGAGCGTAGAAGAGGGACTTGGGGAGTGAACCAGGCTGGACCCATCACCACAAAGGGGACCAGGGCACTGAAGGACCAACGGGACACTGCTGGATCCACGGAGACAACCGTTTTCTGCTTGCTCTCTCTCACTTTCTTTTTTTCCTACACACTTATCATTACAAATAAGTCGGTATTATCAAGCCAGTACTTGGTCTCATTTGCACCTTAATTTGGGCAGAGGAGTTTAACATCAAGTCAAATCAAATCAAGTCAAAGCAACATCTCTAGTTTATATTGTCAGAAGCTGAAAAAGGGAGAAGCTAAAATTTATTTTCAGATAAGTTATACTCAATATGCATCAGACCAATGTATCAGTGAGCCAGAGTGACCTCAGACTATACAAAGGGAAAGAAGAAGACAGGATTACATAGCTGATGATCAGAATTGAAAATATAGAACTTTTAGGATCTAAACCTCTATTTTTTCTAGGGAAAAACCACCAAATGTGGGTGTGTTTATATTAAAATGCTTTCTTTTTGAAAGGCAAAAGAGGATGCAGTATATCTTCAAATAAAAACAGCATCCAGTTGCCCAATTTTGTTGTTTTCCTCTATTGGAAGACTGTTCTAATAGCATGCACAGGAACCTTTCCTCCTTCATGTTCCTTAGAACTAATTTACAGCAGGATATAAAGATGATATATCCATTACAAAACAAATATTGGAAAATTAGTGTACAAGCTTCAAGTGGTGTGTGATTCATACCTACAGGAGAATCCAATGGAATAAAGTATCTACCATATGAAAATCCCAAGACATTCTCAAATGCTAACAGTCAGTCTTTGTGAAATGTCTGATAACCACGAATCTCATTTCTTATATAAAAAGATTGAAGCAAGGAGTCACTAGGCCCTGCCAAGGTCAGACATACCCAAGTCAGGATCAGAACTTAGGTTTGGCTTTGCTGTGAGCTACCCTTTCAAACAAACTGCTTTGAACTACCATAGTGATGAGTTATTGTTGGGATTTGTGTTTGCTGACACATTATATAATACTTCTTCTACAGTAAAAATTGTTCCACCTTTAAAACAATATGCACATGTTCCTCCCTTTTAATTTCGAAGGAAATAAACCAGTAGAATTATTTCTTAAAAGGAAGCATCCAAATGAGCTGTTACAGCTGAAAAACAAACACACTGATCGTACGTGACGTCGATGAAATGCATAAGAATGGACAATTCATTCACAGAAATCTTTAAAAGTTTTTGATGTTGTCAGGTAAGGCATGTTTCATTCAGTTTGACGCATAACAGTGGGTGCTGAAAATAAAAGTTAGTGATACTGGAACACTAAATAGTAATAAAAGCTAAAGATGTCTCTATTTTAAACAACCCTAGAAGCTTATTTCCCTAATTCATGCTCAGATTACTCTTGAAAATCTAACAGGCCAGTAAGGAAGTCAACACACTATGGTGATTGCAACAACTCAAAGTGTGGCTTCCATGCATTTTTAAAAATACAGCTTATAGTAAATCCAACATAAAAGCATTCTTTAAGCTTAAAAAAAAATTCTAATGGTGCTAGATCAAACTTGTATTTTGACGTTATCTGCAAAGACACAACATCTGGTATGCTTCTGGCTAGACAGCTCCTATTCAGAGCAACCACTGTTGAGGCTATCAACCAATTCCTACACCTTCCAACAAACATAAATGCAAGTGTATTAGCTTAGATCCCTCATAGCAAACAAACAAACAAACAACAACAACAAGAAAATCTTCTTAGGTCAATTAGTTTACAGACATGAGATTCTCCAATATTAAGCCTGCATTTTCATGGATCAAAATTTGCCCCTTTTTTTTAAGTAGTCTAAGTCACGACAAAAAATTAAATAAGTGGGCAAAAATGCCTTGAGCATACACCAACTACTAGAAAAATGCTACTAAATTAATTGAACATTTTTTATTCACAGCAATTATTAAATATGGTTTCACCCCTATTGAAGTCAAAGGCTCATTGAACAGAGGCAGCTCTTTTCTTAGTGTTTTGTTTGAGAACGAACACATAATGAACTTATGAATGCATTAGTAAACTACTAAAAAAAAAAAATTATGTCGTGTGGGAAATATCCTGGAAAAAGTCTATACTAGTATTTGTACAATTTGTCCACAGAAAATGATCTACCACCTCTTAAACTGTAATCAGAGCAAAAAGGTTGATTTCCTCCCATAAATACATTGAAACAGCTTTTTAAGGCATTTTTCTTGACTCAGGTTGTGAGGATCTTTTTATCTCACTACCCACAGCGACTAGATCCTACAAGAAAAAAATATACTCCCGGTTGAGATACTGCATTTAGTAATCACTAGTGAACAGAAAATCTACACACTGTTGATGGGTGATGGTAAGAAACAGTAGGAACAATCACTAATAATTCTAATATACTGTGTGAGCAGATGGCCAAAACTATCAAACATTTTATCAGTCTCACTGTTTTTCACATTGTAAGGGATAAAATTACAGATGATAAACTGTGGCTGAGACAATGAATGCTTCCATCCATCATCCTGGGCTTCTCTTATTCCAACCCTGTGACTGAGTTGAATCAAGTTTATGATACCTTGGCAGGAGATTCCTACAGAACTAATATCTAGACTGAGTACATGTATAATTCATTTACTCCCCATAAAAGCAAAAAACCTTAATTTTAAGAATCTCCATTTCACTTAATTGAACCAGATCACAATGAAATATTTTAAAAGGCTTAGGAGATAATTCTCAAGTATTTCAGCCTTTATATTGCTGCTGAAACTGTATTTATTCTCAAGAGGACATCAAGTTTTTAAAAAATTGCTTGCTGATCCTAAATAAGAGAAATCTCACTTTAAGAGCAAAAGCTCAAAATCTAATTGAAATCCTTGGTACAAGCTGCAGCTCCTCTCCCCACGCGCTGAACAGGCTTGGCACAGCGTCCAGGCATGGCCGGCTCTCTGCTGGGGGCAGCGTTCTCGGCTGTGAAGGCAGAGCGTGCCCTCTGTCACTCATGGCGAGCAGTCCTGTCCAACTGTCTCTTTTCGACAACTTTATCATCAATCTCTTTATTAACAGCTCCGCTGCAGACTGAGAACACAAACAAGGACAGCGCGCATGCCAGATTTCAGGAAGCACACGGCACGAGACACTGCTCAGGGCAGGGAATGCTGGAGCAGAAGATGTAGCACAACCCTTCCAGGCTCTTTCAAGAAGATTCATTTTTATTATGTTTACTTAGAATCAAATTTCTGTTTGGGGAGAGATGGGGAAGTTGCTTCTCCAACATCAAGGATTGCCCACCTTGCCTCCAGTTTTACCTTTATGCCATTTGAAGTGCCCAATGAATAAAGGGTACTTGACCCAACATTCCATCCAACTTTAATAATTCTATTTGCTTGAGGTCAGTGTTTTACCCTAACTGAAGCAAGTGCCACAGAAATAAGCTCAGATGAACTGAAAAGTTTCATACGTGTAGACTTTAAGAATGCAATAATTTACTTAAGTAACCTTATTCGGGCAATTGACTTCTACAAATACAAACAGCAAATAGGAATGCTAGATTGTAGATAGGAGAGCAAAAAGGGCACTTGCACTGGAAAGCTGTCCAGTATCTGTGTGGGCCACGATCATCATGGAGCAGTTTTAATGCATTGGCTAGTTCCTTAAATAAATAAATAAATGCAGCTTTTCTTACCTAATAAACTGGGGCTTTTATCACTTTACATCAACAATAATTTTCATCTTTATCCTTTCCTATTACTTTCATGGATTCTAGTTCTTATGTAAAGACAGTAACTTAATACAAAACCAAAGCTTCATAATAACTACATATATCATGAAATATTTTTCCCAATCATTGCTATACCCTTATATTTGACTTTAATATAGTGTGTAGAACATTTATCATTCTTAGTTTATTTTAAACATTGCACTAGAATTGAGATCATAAAAATACTGAGGTAATTAAGATATCCAGATTTGCTGATAGGACATTAATATAATTCATAATTAAGTGTGGAAGGCAGAAAAAAAAAGTTACTTAAAGACAGCGTTCCAGAATTTAGTTAGAACAATAAAAATACACCTAAACTTCATTAAAAGAAAAATCCTTAGTTTAAATATCCCAAAGACAGATGGAATCTCCACCAGTGGTTCACCATATTATCTTTTTCATAAAACATGTCCTCTGAAGTTTCATATTATCGTTTGCATTCTTTTGGTGACAGTATTAGCTGATGTTTGTAGATATTTCAAATAATTAGTTTGAACTCTGTAGATGTATCAAACTGCATCTGCCTCTACCAACAAAACCAAGATGGTTTCTTTCTACTGAACACACCATATAATACTACTATGATTATTAAACTAAAATCAGTTTACTGATTTGTATGTGTTACTGACATTTTTCCAATATGAATACTGGATCTGTAAAAAAACACTAAGTGAACCCACTAAGTATTCAGATAACATATGTGCATTCAGACATTTCTGACTGTACCATCAAGACTTGCATAATAAGTGATGAAATTTGGTAAGTATTGTTCAGCCACAATGATGGCAGAGAGATTAATCATAGTAAAGGTACTTGACACCAGTGTGTTCATAAACTTACCTAAATGGTGCCAGCATCACTACAACATGCAAAATACCTTTTGCAGAAATGCACACAACTTCCAAATAATATCTATTATGAGGCTAAGCATACTCTGGTTCTTCAGTAACTGTCACAGTAGTTTGTCATGCATTTAAGTACAGGTTCTGGCTCAGAATCAATACCGTGTTCTTGCTTTGCTGAATTACTTTTGGTTATTCTAGATGCTGAAGAATTGTTTAATCTTTTATTGTTGATAAAAATCATTCTCCCATTAAGGTACATTTACTAAAAATTGATATTCATTACTACTCAGTTACCATATAATTGTAGCTACAAGTTTAAAAAATTCGCAGGTTACGAAAAACCCAAAACAAAGAAAACCCCCCCCAAACTAAGAAATGCACTAAGAAGTGCATTTAATAAGAAGTGTCATGCACACATACTACCTACAATGAAGCAAGGAAGCACAACTTTAGCTAGAACTCATCAACTCAAATGTCTGATTCCAATCAGTATGTCTAAAGCCATCTGTTAAACCATGGCTTATTAATGTTAATTATTTTGGCTACAACAGTAATTTTCAGCTTCTTGTTTGCAGATCCTTATGAGTCACTGAACTTAATTCAGGAGGTTGATGATGGACAACTCAGAAAAACAAGCTACTGAAACCTATTGCCAGTAGCCTGAAAAACATTGTACAGAAATTTGTGTATCTACTAGCAGATTTTTATTGGTCAGAGAAAATAAGAGATGAATTAAAGCCATAAATAACATCATCAGCTGTGGTGAAAGAGAGATGTGGTGGGCAGGATATAAAAATGATTAATCTGTTTTAAACAAGACAAGCAATTGCATGCTGTGAAAAATATATACAACAGAAAGGTTTATTGTTTTCGGCAGGGCAATTATAATATGAAGACCATAATCATCAGTGGTTTTAGCAGTTAAAGAAATTTTAGTCAAAAGGAGACTACTTATTAAAGTTACTCACATCAAGCATTTGGAGGATTGGGCTCATGCTGATACAAAGATCAATCAAGTGATGTACAGCTACTTCCAATTTTTACTTTTATTTCAGGACACGCTCAAACTACTTAACAAGAAGAGAAATAGTGCCATCTGCTGACATAAGGAATAGGCACTTGAAAGAAAAGCCTGAGGTGCCAAAACTCTTACAGTCAATGTTTTCAAAAAATGAAGTCCAAACACTTGCAGAAAATAGCATACCCCCAAATTGTTTAGGCACACATTTCTTCTAGTTTTGTCCACTTTTAAGAATTTTGGATGGAGAGATGGAATGGATGCCCTTAAAATGTTTGTGTGTTTTGGCAACTCTGCCTCTGCCAAAACACAATTCACAAACTTTCCCTTTGATAGCTAGAACCCAACATCCTTCTGAATAATACTTCCACTTCCCATAGCAAACATAAATAAATGTTCTCTAAATAAGCATTATTTACTGTATTTCCTTTAGGCCATACTGTATTTTGCCTTAGCAGAAAATTTAAGATCTAAGTAAGGATTAAGTAAAACCAATTTAGTACATTCAGAAAAATCAGACAACCATGGGATTGTGCTGTTTTTTATTGTGTTTTCAATGGAGAAATACATCATCTGTTTACAAAATAGCTCTTGAAAAATACAAGGAGTACAGATACTATAAAACAAAGCAAACTCCAGTCATGAGACACTACGTACATCATGCGAAAGCAACAGTCTGATCTCCAGGTTATGAAAACTAGAATTAAAAAGTCACTATACAGAAAGGTTCCAAGTTTCCAGCTTGGCAAAACTTGGGTGCAGTTACATGAAACGTTTAATAAAATGAAAAAGATTTTCCGATGTGTAAACAAAATGACAAGACTAAATTTGTGCCTGGCAATTTCGATCTAAACTCCATAGCTACACAAAATACACAGACAGCTTGTACACTTCAACTGTTAAGATATAACCTTCTTTGGGGGGTGGACGACAGCAGGCTGCACAGGGCAAGGAAAAGAGAAATATTGTATACTAGACATCTTAGACAAATGGCAAAAAAAAAAAACCCCTTCAGTTACTGTACAGCCTAAGTAAAGGATAAGCTACACTCTGACTTTGGAGAATTAATTTAGAAGGATAAGGGGAAGAGTGTAAGTAATTTAACTTGTAACATGAAAGATGCATGTGTAATAGGATGGAGCACAATGGGAGAAGGGAGTTCATAAAACATGCTAATCAAAGTATGGGAAGTATGATTTGACATCCCACATATTTCAGGCTTAAGTAATAGTAACATGAAGTTTGTTATCTACATCTGGTATTACTGTTGGTATCCCTCATGTTCCTCAAATACTGCTGTTCTTTGCCATGAGAGCTTCAGTTCTTTGTTACTTTTTTGATAGGACTACAAGAACAAAAAATAGGAGTAAGAGAGCTCACTAGATGTCAAGTGCTTACTAGAAATATGATTTTTAAAAATTTGGTGTTGTTCGGTATGTAAAACTACTTGTGATGAACTATCTAAAAATAAAAAGGTTAAAATTCTTAGGGAAAAATCTTTTGCCTTTATTTAAAATTTTAATCTTTTAAATGCATACGGGACCTTTATGGAGTGTACAAAAATCATATTTAGTGATTCAAAGGCCATCAAGACAGGTGGTGTATTTCACAGGCACACAATATTTACCTAAACGCTTTAGTCATGGGACAAATTTTGAATTTGTGCCTAGAGGCCACAAGGTATTACAACCAGGTAAGGGGCACAGGGGAACCCAAATGAGTACATGGCTTATTTTTATTTTGTATAAATAACTATTGTTCTATATGGTGCATACAAGCTGAAAAAATAATAATTAAAAAAAAAACAAAACAAAACAAAAAAAAACCCAAAAAAACCTCAAACACTAAATGCAAAAGCTTTTCCCGAGAAGTAAAGGGATTAAAAACGGGAATAAGGAGTTCAATTGGCTCAAAATAAAGTTTATTTACTGTTTGATTGCTGATTCGTATGCACCTTAAAACAATCCTATAAATAAAAGTAGACCACATCTTAATCATGTCCCACCAATACCAAAACTTCCCAATTACTTCCTCAACTTACGTCTTATGACCCCAAGATTTGACATTACATTTTAAAGACTTACTGCTGCTTGATGGCAGTTGAACTAAATATACTATACACTTTCTTTTCAATGTATAGTATATCACAGAATGTCATCCAATTTGCAAATTACTACTATTGAAGAGACTCTTCAATAAAATGAAATTTCATCAGCTAAAGATCTAAAATTAGTCATACTCCAATAAAAAAGTACATAAAAGTGCATTTAAGGGATTCTTATGCCAGTTTTATCTCAATTTTGAAACAATGCATCAAACAAATTCAATCAGAATGTCAAATATGGCTACAAATAGTGTTCATGTTTTTAAAGGCAGTAATCCTTCGAAATATTTAATGTAACTGTTGCTAACACATTAATTGTACTCCTGGCTTCACGTACTAACCTGGACTTCCAATCAAGCGGCAACTTTAGTCCAGAAAGGGAAGTGCACAACATATACCTAAATCCGTTTGCGATTATGTTCTAGTCTTGCACCCTCCGATCTCCTCTTTTTTTTTTTTCTATTAGAAGACAACAGGTTGAGTTGGCAGATACTGTTTATGGACCCCTGAGGTGTTTTTTACCGGTTCAATCTCAATTTTATTGAATTCTTGATAACAGGAATAGGATTTGCAGGAAGAGCAGGGATATCTGAAAGGTCTGTACTGGGTGTTTTCTGAAAAGAAAAGAAGTTTGGTTGTATTTTAACTTTGTAAATATAAACCCCAAAATATTGTAGTAATGGGCATTAACTTTCAAAACTAAGATCTTTAGAAGACTTTTTAGGAATATATGAAGATAATTACAGATTATTAAGAGAGCAGCATGTATTTCTTTTGCCTACAGAGTCTTTTCTAAGGAAAATTTCTACAAGAATCTTTGCGTGCTTTTCCTTTTTTGAGAACTGCAAGAAATTAGCAAGTGGTGCATACAAAGCTGGGCTCACTAATAGCCTGCACTATAGTAAAACATCCACATGATAAGGGTGCTTGATTACTCACATCTACTATCTGATCTACATGTTTCGCTTTTAAAAACTGTTCTTAACAATTCAGTGTTAAGTCTCTGCCCTCACAGACCAGTGACGAAAAAACAGTTCCCAAAGCGAAGTGTGTGTCTTCAAACATTCACATTCTAGACTTTTGAAAAACTCTACAGTCAGATTTCCAATTTTTCATATTGGTTCAGATTTCCATGAAAAGAAGCATAACAAACTCTAAAAAGCTACTGTATGAATGTGTTAAGAATTCCATCTTGACAATAATCTGAACACTTTTTTCTCACTTAAAAGATTTAAGTACCATTCAGCAAAATTACATCTAAAACAAACAAATGGAAAACACAGAAAAGAAACACTCCCAAGAATCAGTGAGATTCATTAATTCCTCACTTGCCATACATGCCTCTAAGGTTGGGGTGGGTTTGTTTGGTTTTAAGTATTTTGACTTCACTGTGGCACATTATTTGCCAACCTAATAACCTAGTCATTACGGAATACTTCACATCATTTATCATAAAGTGTTTTCTTACATTATAAATGTTCAACATTTATATAAGATACATTTGATACATGGGGAAAATTGCATTAAAAAGACTGCTCTTAATTGCTGCCTTATTAAAAAGAAATCAATCAAGTTAACACTGACTGATGCAGTAGCAAAGCACAAAGTAGCAAGGACCCAGGGCAAAATAGCTCTGAACCTCGCACCACCCCTGCCCTGAGTAACCCCCTGGTTGGTGCTGATCTGCAGTTTGACATGTTTCTATTTTCTGCAACATGGGTAGTGTTTTAAACAAAGCCAACAAGAACACTGAAAAATGACAGAGGAAGCTCACCATCCTTTGTAGTTTCCAGATTAGTTTTGCTAAAGTAACAACCACACAATCTGTAAAAAAGCTACAAAGCTTTATATAATCCCCCACAACAACAGACAAAATAATATTGATGTACTTACTAAATGATCTAAAAACTTCCCCAAAGCAGTTTAGGAAGCCCATGTAGCATCTACTGTTTTTGCCAAACAACTTTGCTATCTTTATTCAGTACTGCTCATACAGTTAAAAATGTCCAGTAAGAAATACCATTATTACTATTGCAAAAATCTCCTTTTTCAACCAACACATTCACTATACATACTTTAATGATTCAAGTGTGCATAAAGTGCTTGATAGTGATACTTTAATCAGTAGAGCATTAAGTTTAAAAATGCTAGTAAGAAACAGATGTGCTCTCTAGAAGTTGTTACAATACTAGAAACAAAAATTTAAGTGAATGGTTTGGAATTCTTACTGTTTTCGAAAGGACCTTACACTGCTAATACCAGATGGCTAAGGAGTGACAAGCTTTCAACTTGTCTCTCATACCAAATATTAGAATCTGAAGTCACATTTCAGACATCCTCAACCTCTACCTGGATATCTTTGAGCAGCAGCTATTTAAAGCATTTCTTTCCTTGTTAGAAAGGATTATTCTGTGATGTGCAAAGCACAAAGGAATAAACTGAGCCCCTTACTTTGAAGGCACAATTCAGAAGAGCGAATCCAGCTTCGGTCACTTTGTATGGCAAGCCATACATGTTTAGCTACAATGCACATTCAATAAGATCAATGACCATCTAAAACACAAAAATTGTGACAGTAACAACAAGCTTTCCATACAATGGATTTATATTTAAAATTATACATTTATTTTTAACATCTGGACTCATTTCAGTTTGAATTCTTTCACCACAGATTAGCACACACACACACTGCATGGCAGCATTGCTTTTAAAAACAGTACCTGAGGAGCTTGCAGAGAAGTTGTCTGAAGAGTTTCTGTTTGAGAATTAACATTCACTTCTGTCTCAATTTGCTCCTGAAAATAAACCAAAAGCATCACCACAGTTACACCACTTCCAATGAGCTACTTATATAGAACACCTAGAACTCCAGTATGCTGTGTACATACAGCAAAGGAAAAATGCAAGCATCTGTGCATTGACACCCTTCCTTTTATGATACATGAGTCACCACACTGGAGAACGTTTCACTTATTATGTATTTGACATCAACACAAGCTGTATCACTTATCAGTTGTCACTTTTTTAACCAATTAACACCTTTTATACAGAATCCTATAGCAAAACATTACATGTCATTCAACTCATTAAAGACAAAAAGCGTATTATCAAGAAAGATGATGTGAAAAGCTACAGAATTTGTTCAAAAATTCAACAGTTTTTCCACAGTTTTTGCCATCCTGCCAGGAAAGTTTTCCAGCTGTTTTAATGGGTTGAAGCAACTTTCTGAATGAATAGGTGAGTGTCAGAGACTGATTTTCAGGTACAACAGTGGGACTACAGGACTAAAGCAGGACAGTGACATGTTCTCATTTTAGTAAAAACAGTCTGCTAATTCAAAGTGTACCATTTAGTAAACACACCCTAAAAAAAGCAATGCATTTCAATGGATGAATAAATTTTAAGAAATTTAATTCCACCATTTCCTTCCATAAATATTAAGGACAAAGAGGAGACTGCCAATAAAAACTAACAGGATTACCTATGTCTTTTTTAATGATCTGTATCCAGTGGATCTATTTTTGAAGTGAGGATTAAGTGCTTACATGTATTTCTGCCCTCACCTATCTTAAGTTCAGAGACATTGCAAGGTGACTGCCTAACAAGATACAATTCCTTGCTTAAGGGGGTTGAAGCTGTAAACCAATTTACATTTAACTTTAAGCATAACCATAATTTCCAGAGTATTCCAGAGACAACACAATGTGCCCCATAAAAACTGCAAAATCCCAACTGGAGAGCTGCTATCATAAGGCTAAAAAGAGTCTTTCACCCTTTCTGTTTACCACTAAGCAGAAAAATTGTCTGCTAATTACAAGATACTGGAGGGGCACAATGAATCTCCAAAGTCCCCAAACAGTATGCTGTAACTTCACACAATAATTTCACTGCCAGAGAAGATTTACTTACTATCAATTGAAATTTCTTCATCTAAAAAGCGAACAAGGTGGCTGGCTTTAGGATTCTCAGCCCAACATGTAAACTCCAAATAGAATACATAGGACAATTGTTCTTTCGCTAATTAACATACATCAGGTTTGGGATGCAGGAAAAACATGGTATATTGACACATCCTTGACCTAATTTAACAAACTGAAATAATTTTATAAATGACTAATTTTTTCACCATGCATACCATGTGAATGAAATGCAAAGAAATGACAGTCCTATGTGACTACGGGTTTAGGCTCAACTTAGCACGGCAGAAGGCAACGGACTCCAATTCATCAATACTAACTTAAACATTAAAAAAATAAGATATCATTTTGATATCTTTATTGGAGAGTCTATATCTAGACATACACTCAGTAATTCTTAGAGAGAAACACAGTCATTTTCCCAATTAATATACACAAAATTATATAGTCTAAGCATAGATACCTTAGTTTCCATTTTTTCATGTTCATTCAAATCTATACAGCTAGTATCTTCACTTATTTCATCCTGCTGAAAAACAAACACAGAAACTATCACAAATCATAAAATCAAATTTTAAAAAAAATCAACAAGAAGATAAGGTTAAAGTGTCTAAAAGGACAGAATTAGTTGTAAGACATAGCATATTATAGGCTTACCAAAATAATTACTTTTAAGAAAAGAATTTAGATTCTAAGCATTTGTGCTAATGCAGTACATGTGTCACGTGATGAGTATCGACAAAACAAAAATACTAACACCTTGGCAAGCTGAAAACCTCAAGCAGCAATGCAATCAGAATAGGAAATATCTGAAACTTGGAATATGAGAATCAGCACTGGGTGAAATGAATATTCAAAGTTTTGAACATTGCTACGGTATGATCTCAAAATCTCAAATACCTCTTCAATTTTAATTTTCTTAGGAGACTCTTCTTTATGGGGAGAAGATGTCCTTTTCACTGCTGCGACAGGGCTAGGCATTTTTGTTGCAACATTTCCTGAACTTCTTGGTGATGGATTTAATAGATACGCTGAGGGAACAATTCTAGAGATGGTAGGCTTTGGTGGTGAAGAAATGGCTGGTTGTGTGGCAGTTTGAGGAATGCTTTCATTTGAAGTACCTATGGACAAATAATTTAAAGATCTTCAACAAGAGGAATTGACATAATCATTTCAGTTCAATCACTGGTATTTTTGGTTTCTAATCAAAACCCCTGACATCAAGCAGGCATCAAGGAAATGGTACAGTTAATGGTGTAAGCATCATGTTTGGAACAGCAAGTGTGCATACACTGCACAGTTTAGTTTCAAGCTCATTCTTGAGCTTGAGTGCACCCTCAGCAAGTTCACTGATGACACCAGGCTGTGTGGTGCAGCTGACACACTGGGGGGACGGGATGCCATCCAGAGGGACCTGGACAGGCAGGTCAATGCAAACCCCTTGAAGTCCAATAGAGTGAGTGCAAGGTCCTGTGGCTGGGTTGTGGCAATCCCAGGCACACCCACAGGCTGGGCAGAGAAGAGACTGAGAGCAGCCCTGAGGAGAAAGACTTGTGGGCAGTGGCTGATGAAAAACTCTACATGAGCTGGCAAATGTGCTCACAGCCCAGAAAGCCAAACGTGTCCTGGGTTGCAGCCAAAGGAGTGTGGGCAGCAGGTCGAGGGAGGGGATTTTTCCCCTCTATCCTGCACTTGTGAGACCCCACCTGGAGTGCTGTGTACAGTTCTGGTGTCCCCAATACAAGAAGGACATGGAACTGTTGGAGCAAGTCCAGAGGAGGCTGTGAAGTTGGTAAGAGGACTGGAGCACCTCCCCTACAAAGACAGGCTGAGAAAATTGGGGCTGGTCAGCCTGGAGAAGAGAAGGTTGCATGGAGAACTCACAGCAACCTTACAGTACCAGAAGGGGGCCGACAGGGGAAGCCAAAGAGGGGCTCTTTTCAGGAACTGTAGTGATAGGACAAACAGCAATGGGTACAAATTGAAAGAGGGAAAATCTGGGTTAGGTATTAGGAAGAAATTCTTTAGTGCGAGGTAGTGAGACACTGGAACAGATTGTCCAGGGAGATTTTGGATGCCCTGACCCTGGCAGTGTTCAAAGCCAGGTGTTAAGGCCTTGAATAAACTGGTCTAGTGGGAAGTGTCCCTGCCCATGACAGGAGGGGTTGGGGTTAGATGATCTTTTAGGTCCATTCCAAGCCCTTAACACACGATTCTGAGAAAGAATCCCTGTACCAGACACAGGGTAGCCATGGCAATGACACTCTGCTTAGCCTAATTAACCCTGCTTAAAGCAGGCTATACGAGCCCAGACAGAGCTCTGTATAATACAGCCATAGTATTTGTGGTACCTGAAGAAATTCTACTGCTTCTGTACTCAGCCATATATATGCATTGCAAAGACTGCATTAAATCAAATCCAAGAGCAACCTGATACTCCCTTTTTCACTCAAAAATGAAGTTTATCACTTCTCAGGCTTAGATTACCCAACGACAAATATGAAGTCATCACAGAGCATCAAATAAAGAATTGATATTATATACATCCTTTTGAAAAATGCTCCATATGACAAAGCTCTATCTCATCAATTGCCTACCTCAAACCAATAAGCGCACATAGGGAGATGCTCCAGGATGAGAAAAAATACATTGAGGAAATTTTTCATTAACAACTATCAGGTGATTAACATTTTGATTAACCAAAATATAAGAATGAACAACTTCTGATATGCTTCCAAATCCAAAAACCAGTCACGCCATTTAAGCTCCATTTAGTGCTCATGGGCAAACTTACTCACATTGATGCACCTGTGACACGATAAAAATCAGAGAGAAGTAAGACTAAACCATGCCACACGTCAAGAGTGAAATGAGAGATTTCATTTTGAAAGGCTAACCAGTCGCTCCCCTTTCCATCTATTTCTGACTTGCTCCTTTTACACAGCTAAAGCTCCATCAAAAAAGAAGAGTAACTGATTCTAAGAGAATATTTTCACCAGACGCTTTTATTCTTTGACTAAACAGTCAAATTTTTAAATTATTTTTAAGTAAAGTGTACTTTTTCTTGCAGAAAATGGAGGATATAGTCAGCACATACAGTGGGACATATCTGAACAGACATCAGTAAGGAACACGTGTTTCTGCTTACATCTGAGTCTTTTGTATTCCTAGAATCAATTTCATAAAGCACAAGGAGCAGGAACATGGGAGCACAGACTACAGACAGTACAGAACCACCTTGAGTTTAACTACAAAATGAATTAAAAATAAATAAAAAAATTGTTCTTCCAGCTTTAGATAGTTTTTGCCTCATTTAGCTAGCCAAACTACAGACCTACATTAGGTCATTGGAACACTACTGCTATTGTGAATGGCAAATATAAATCTCTAAGAATAAAAGAAGTAAACATCACAGCAAATATTCCTCTGTGATTTTCTGAATCCTTAAGAAATTAGTGAACTATGTGTACAAAGGAGAACACATTACAGCATGTGTTAAGTAAAGACTAGAAGACTCAAGCTGGAAGAAAAACTCCCTTATAAACATTACCAAAAATTCAACAGAAACAATATGCTATGCCATTTTCCTTACCCCCTGAGCTTTCACTGGAATTTATTTGTGGCACAGTGACTTCAGAAGCCTGTGTGTTGGTCACAGATGCTGCTGTTACAGCTGGCGCAGGACTGCTTCTGCTAAAAAGAGAAAAATTATGAAATGCTGAAGACGTAATGATGATGATCTGCCCTTCATCACATCATATGTGTGACCAGTAACCACAGCTGGTATTTTACCTACATTATGGGGCAGAACTTATGTCAGTAAAAAGGTAAAAGTGAGCACTGGCAATCTACCGTCAAACTCAAGCAATGGCAGCTATTTCAAATATTTAATTTAAATCACTCAATGACAGTTTTTGAGACCAGAAAAAGGCTGTATTTAAAAGACAGGCAAAAATTAGGGCAGTGTCCAACCCAATGTGCACGGGAAAACACAGCAACTATTTACTGCAGGATGAAACAAAACCAGTGTAGAAGGACTAGAACAAAAGTTTGGTTTTAATTTACACAGTGTGTTACAATGATGATTTCAGTCTAAAATCATCCCAAACAAAGGCCTAGGGTTTCAAGTGACCAACCACAAAAAAGATCTTTTTCCCATCTTCAAGGATATGGGAAGCAGTGTGTGTCTAAAATCAGCCAAGGGTAATTTCCACTTCACCTGTGACATCTTAGGTAACACAGACTTATTGCAATACCACAGATGGTGGAATCAACTAGTGTTAATCATCTACCAAGAAAGACTAACTAAAAGAACATTTGTCAAAAGGACTAAGTCAAGTACTTCATCCTACACAGCATCGTATAATATATATGTAATACTGCTGAACTGCAGGAGATTGATGATAATTTCTATGTGTATCAAAGAGATGAACATGAGACTCCTGAAAGAAGGGAGTACACTCATTTATTGGGGCAAACTGGAATTAAGGTAGGAAAAGACTTAATACAGCAAGTTAGTATTAAGAAAACTTTAATATGTACAGTTTGAAACTACAGTGGGAAATTATGTTCCTAAACTTAATTTGCATAGGTATCATCAGTAACAGCAGTACACTACTGATATCCCAGAGAGAAAATCCAAATCTCTCTACTGTCTCACACTTGGATCCAAACCTCACAAAACACTTCCTCACACTCACAACTATCTGCTCACTACTACTCATAGCCTCCTACTGCAGGGCCCAAATTTTTCTGTTATTGTATTCTTTTAAGCATTTTTACCCAACATTATAATTCCTCATCCCAAGTCAAGTGCTACGTTCCCTATCCCCCAAATTCTCCTCTAGTGCTCAAACTGAAATAAGAGTGTTTACAATCTCCATCCAATTTGGAACATTCCCCCCTGGTAACGGCGGTATCACATGTGCAGTATTTGCCATATGTTTAACACAAGTAGTTCAGGAAGAGAGAGCAGCAACAAGACTGAAAGTCTTCATTACCCCTGAGAACTTCCAGAACTGTTCAATGGACTTGTCTTCATAGCACTGGTAGGTGAAGGCACAGACGTGCTGTTATCACTGTCCATAGACAAGTCTAGGCTGCTGTCATTCAGAGCTGTCAACCTGATCCCTTCTGTTGAGTGCTGCAAGCCACAAGGCAAAGGAAAATTCTATTAGTCTAATTAAAGGTTTAAAAATCAACAGAAACTCAAGTTATTTCAAAATGCAAACTTAAATGGACAATTTTCAAATCCTTTTGCATGTAAGTAATCCACTATCTTCCCACTACGAGCATTTACATTTTCATGTTCACAACTCTGGTACAGATTTGTCTTAACCAATCATGTTCAAAAACAAACTATTACTGTACTTAATGATTATATTTTCAGCTTTATTTAAAATTTCTTTGGTTTTGTGAACTTAGAAATACTTTCATTAACTTTAAATTAACTGATGTACATCAAAACAAATTGATGTACATAAAAAGAATTTAAAGAGTATTTGAACTTAGTCCGTAGAAAAGAAAAACCCTTTTCTGACATAGTACTACTACTTAAAGAGATTTATTACTTAATATTTACATTGTTCTCTGAAACAGATCTTGGTGTCAATAAAGACCTCCTAGTCCTTAAAACAGCATTCAATATTGTTCAAAACAACTACAGAAATAAAGCATGTTACTCAGTTATACTTAAAACAGAATATGTATTAGCTATTAAAAAAATGGTTTAGCTATTAAAAAAATCCAAGCAAACCTGTACTGCTTTCAGATTAAGCTAATACAAAACAGCAGGGATTTTGAATCAGACTGAATTGTTCAATTCAAAGTTCCACCCCTTCCTCCTGACTCCACTAAAATTAAACAATAATCCAATGCAGCATCTTAATTAAAAACTAATGCTACCATTCTCATATATGCCCACAGGTAAACTATTCAACCAGAGAAGATACTACGCACGTTGTTGATGTTCTGAGAAATGTAGTATTATGTTTAGTGCACCTAATAATACTGCTAGACTCAAATGAGATCATTTGCAGGTAAAATTACCATCTCAAAACGTGATTTTAATTCTTTGATTAGTAAACTTAAAAATCTAAGTAAACTTAAATTAGTATACCAAAAAAATCAAAAGTTTGAAAGCAATGGCATTTTCATTGCTCTCAAATATTAGTGAAGTTTACCTTTTTCTTTTTCTGAAGCACATGATTAGGTAGCAGTTGGTGAAGTTGCTTACGTTTCACATGCCTTGCAGCAATCTTCATATCCATCTCAAACATCTTGCTGTTTATTGCTTGCCTATAAACTGCACAATTAGAATAACATTAAGACATACTGAAGCATTTTGCAAAGTCCACTTACTTACCCAGGCAGAAAAAATTTGCATTTCAGAGCACTTATTACCCTCAAGAACAAGAATAATGTTTCCTTTTTCTGGAAGAAGAAGAAGAAAAGGAACTGCCTACCATGCCAGCACTGATAGTACAAACACAAACATTAGTTTGGAAACAGGTGACCTGTTTTTCTAGAAAAATATCTTGCAAGCACACGGTTCTCTGTACTTTTAACAAGTTTTAACTGTAAAAGCTCTGAAGCAAACACTTCATTTCATCTCAAAGGGACTAAAGATAGAAATACAATTTCCTCATAAGAATTACAGCATTTACCTAAAATTATTTTCTTTGCAGGTGATTTTATTTATACAGATCCTGCAAAAAATGGGTTTTAATTCAAGAATTAAGTGCTCATGTGCCACCTAATATACTAAAATTACTCTGGCAACTCACACACTACTACATTTTTATACAAAAATAATTTATGTTGGGCTTTTTTCTGTTTTGTCAGATTTTTTTGTTGCTTTGGTTTTTGTTCTGTTTGTTTGGGTTTTTCTTTTAAATTTTGTATGGTCATTTTGGTGGTTTTGTTTGGTTGGTTTAGGTTTCTTTTAATTTTGTCTAATATAATGAATTATTTCTCTTTGCCTTAGAATATCTGCTTTGGTAAGTCACCACGGTAAGCACTAGTGAAAGAAGTGTGCTGGAACCCAGGAAGCTGGGTTCAGGTAAAGCCAGGTAAAAATGAAAAGCTTGTTCTTTCACACTGACTGCCTTTTTAACATTGAACAAAAGCTGGGGCAGATGTATGAATAAAATATGGTTCTGTAGCTCTTAAAACACAAAACTCAAGAGGTATTTCCCTTATTCACTGTCTACTCTACAAACATTAGGGAATCTCACTGAATAGGCTGGGAACAGGTAATTAAAAAGCTGCTAAGAGAGAGGCACACAAGTTCAATGAATACTGAGTATTAAAGTGAGTACTGCACTACTTCTTGGTATTGAAGAAGCTCATAAAGCCTCTCTGTAAAAAATTAGGCAGGTTACAGCTAAGGTAGAAGCATGCTCAATGAAACCAGACATGGTTAAAGCATTCCATATTGCTGTCATTAGGTCTTATCGGTTTTCATACAAGGAAAACCTAGATCACTTTTCTTGTCTCTCTTCCTCCCTTTGCTCTCACTAAAAAGCAAGCTATTCTTTAATTTCATCCTGGAAAATAGTCAGTTACTTTTGATAAAATCTTTGTATCTATTCCAAAATACAGGACAAAGAAGTCTTTAGGATGGATTAAAAACAATGAAGACAGACCCACACTAGTTTCAGATTACCAAAAAACTCACAACACACAAACAGAAATTGTTTACTAGATTGTTACTTCTAGAAGTGTATCCACAAATCAAACTCTGCATCAGTTTATAAGGATCTTGATGAAATGTTACTCCTCTTGTAAGTGCATATATTTAGACAAACTTCGGGAATATAATGGAAATAAATCACATCAAAAATCGTAAGTGCAAGTTTTAGTCTTTTCATACCAAAAATCTCTGACAAGTATACTACTGAATTATCTGTTTATAAACAATGGAAGACGTGAGAAACTGTAACTTCTGAATTCTTTCACTCATTCAAAGAGGCAGCCAAGGTATTGTCTTTTCTAAATTCTCAAAAATTGGAATAATGTTCTTAATAGTTGCTATAGTTACTCCTTCATCACTAATAATTACAAGAAACATTTCAACTCTCAAGAAAGAGATGCTCCTCTGCAGGTATATATGACAATAAACAACTTTGAAACCTTGGCATGATTTATAAATATGCCTATATATTTACTGCATTCACAGCTGTGAGGTGGAAGGGGGGTTAAGGTGTTCAATTCCCTTGCTTCCTCCGACTGAGTCTTAGAAATTCAGAGCCCACAGCTGCAATCAGGTAACACTTGAACCTATTTCTTCAACTCTGTAAACACAGAATACTTGAGCCTCAACTGTTGTTTGCTTAAAAAAAAACCCAGCCTGTAAATATATTAGGTAATTTTGTCAAAGCTACTGTTCCTGACACACTGGTGTCACACTCCCCAGCTGTTACCAATTCTTTGCTTACAAAATTTCCAATGTGTGTACTATTTTTGTGAATCAAAAAGTAAACATCAGAAAGTCAAAAAGCTCTCTTCCACTGAGTGTCAGACATGAAAGTAAAGGCTATTGAATCAATTATCTAGTATGAAACATCATGGAATACAAGATATTTTTTTAATCTACTGATAAATTTAGTTTCACCAAGTAACAAAAGTATTTAAAACATACTCAAAAATTTTGAGGTTAAGCTTGCTAGCTCGCGTATGGTAACTAATTCATCTGCTTAATAAAGATTACAAAATAATGTACCACACTTTTAGTCAGATCTGCAAGATGTGTGTGTAATTTTTATCACTTTTAATGAGAACAAACTGAAAGTGATTAGTCTGAAGTGTTTAGGAGCATTAAAACTCATTGAAAATATGTTTCATTAAATAAAATTAATCCTTAACTCCTTAGCTGAAACCGTCTCTGTAGATACAATTCTACTATTATTATGAGCATTATGAATAAAGACTACATTTTGAGCAAAGTCAGTAACCTCAACAAGTTTATTAATACCAGAACACCTAGAAAGCAAAACTCACCTGTGTCTGTAAAAGACTGAATGTCGTAGGTAAGATCAACACTTAAATTTTCAGAGTTTTCAGTTTTCTTAAACACCAACCCAATCACCCACATTGTACGGTATTCTTCCCTGGAAAATTTTATATAATACAGTCATGTAATACTGACAGAATTAAATAGCTTAGTAAGTTATTTGCTGCAACAGACAATAGTTATACTTTTTAGCTCCAGTAGCAATGGGAAACTAGACATAGAAAGGCAGAAACCAAAGCTGACTAATATTCCTTTGTCATTCACAATATAAAAGTCATTAAACATTACACATCTACCTCCAGCAAATGAACTAAGATCATCAGCTTACTCCACTCAACTGTGCTCCCATACAGATTCTCTCACGTAGCTACTAGCATCAGAGTAAGCAGCTCTCAACTAGCCATAGTTAAAGGCATTGAAAGTAATTAGAAACTATTACCCAATTAAGCAACTTCCATTTTGCAACCTAATTGTGTCTTCAACACTCAAATTTCTTAGCTGTAACTGACCACAAACTGCAGGTTTCAGTTAAAACCCTCCCTTTGACAGCTCCCCTTCACATGGGATGGTGAAAGAATGTCCTTTGTATACACTGGGAAGAAAACCAGGAAGTGTTGCCTGCATCAAATCCTCTGAAATAAGAGCTAATTGGAACCTCTGATTATGCTGGTAGTTGTAGCTGTATCCACCCACTAAAATGGTGCTGAGGAGGTACTGCCTGCTTTTATCCAATTTTACTTGGAATATGTATGTAACACTTACATAAACTCTAAAGAAAAGTAGCCCCATACTGTACTTGGAGCAGTTAATGCGTGGAAAAGGCCCTATGTGCAAGGCTAACAAGGCTTTTCACATATCCCAGTAAAGATAAATTTCTTCCCCTTTGTCACACTTCACACAAAAATATGATTCGTTACAAATTAGTTACAATTCTATTTTGAAATAAAGTCTTAAAAGTTTTCAATCCCCACACACTTGCAATCATTTTGAGTGGGGGAAGAAGGAGTCAAGACATTTCAAATCCTCAACAATCTGAAGCACTTGATATTCTTTCCACTGTTTCCACAACATGACAAATTCTAACCACAGTCATAATTTCAATGATATTCATCCCAACTGGTAAATTTTATACTATTAAATGAACTTAGTTACTCAAGAGCTCTGTTCTACAGCGCCTAATGTTCTCCCAGATTCTCAGTGCTTCCTCACAATTAAAACAGCATCAACTAAGTAGCAGTAACTTATACAGGTTGGCAGGAAATTATACAGTTATTAACAAAAATACATTTCCCCTTATGTTCTGATTTAGAGACATTCTTACACAGAATTAAAGAGTACCTAATTTCATAAACAGTACTTAAGAAGAGCTGAGCATCATTTGTTTGCCTTTAGGTCCTATCATTAAAAATT
>WAAE01019526.1:0-12377 GCA_013400495.1 Nicator chloris | reverse complement strand
ATATCTATATCTATCTATATCTACATATATACCAATTATATCTATCTCTATCTCTAGCTAGGTAATTTGCATTGCAAGTGGAAAATGCTACACACAGAAAAATCAAATACAAAAGGCTAAACTTTAACATTGCTCTGGAAAATGCACTGTGAATGTTGGAGGATGCAAAGTCCAGAATAGTGGACTACTAACATGCTCATGCTGTCAAAATTTTGGACCATGATATGGGGAGATCTTTGTAAGCTGAAGGATTTTTCTTTGCTGCAACATCTGACAGGAAGTCAAATGTCAAAGACCATGATTTATGTGAACACAAGACTTTTACTACTTTTTTATGTTTTCTCAGGGAGCAAAAGGATAAAGTCTGAAAAAACAGCTGAATTATTACTGTTATTGAATGTTGAGCAGCTGGAGAAACAGTTATAGAAAAAAGGGATAAAAAAAAAAAAAGGTAGAGGTAATGCTTAGGCAAGCTGTCAATCCACCCAGCATTGTACAGATTCCAATTCATGTGTCTGATTTGCAAAAATATTATGGCCATAAATCAGGAGATATTGAAATCCAGCAAGTGGAATCCTGCAGACATAATACAGGACATAATAGTGGTCCTGCAGACCAATGCAGACATAATAATTGCCAAAAAATTTGGATTTCAGTAGGTTCTTCTCAACAATAAACATTCCTAATAGATCAGGGAACACAGCAATCAATATTAACCTGTCAGGATGCAAAGAAGCTGGGTGTATGACTGAGATGGCAAAGAGTTAAAACCCTGGAGTAAACAGAGCAAGTGTTATCTGTGAAGCTGCCAAGGTTAACTTATGGCTCCTAGGCGGGAAGCAGATGTCAGCTACTTGCCTTGCAATTAAAGATTGCAATGAAAATGTTTTGAATTTCGATGATCTGAACTATCAAACCTGGTGTCTGCTGGATGGCAGTGTGTGATCATATTGTTTGAATGTTAACCCAAACCCTAATAGAAATCCAGAGACTGCAGTGTTCTCACTCTCCTCAGTGCCTGCCATCCCTCTTTCAAGAACTGTCAGTGTAGAATGGTGCTGTATTTTTACTGTTGCTTGAGTTGGAGTTTCTGAAGTTCTAGTCAATTAAACGCCACTGACAGCAGCAGTACCAAATAATGCAAAGCTAACAGCCACAGTATGAGCATACAGGTGCTTGAGTATTGATGCTGTAGTGAATGATTTTGAGAGAAGCGTTGTTATCACTCACTCACACTCTTTTTTCTGTCTGCCTGGTGAAAGAGTTGAAGATCAGTGAACTTAAAGGGTATTTTGTAAGACCTTTATGAGGAAAGCCTTCCCATGCACTATTTAATTTACACAACCTTCCCTTTTCAACAATCATCCTTAGATTTATTAATAATCTTAAGTATTACTTCCTTGTAACACTAGAAAATTCCAACCTCAAATCTGCTTAGAGAAGCAAGCATATACTTCACTTTTTATGTTGACAGTTAAAAAGAGAACAGATAAAACCAAAAAACAAAAACCAAACAAATCAAAACTGTCACTGTGAACAAATAATTGTATCAAGATTCACAAAAGATGACAGTTTCTTCTCTTAGTAAAAATGCTTCCATACATGAAATTGTAAAAGAGAATATCATCCGGTCAAAGAACGGAAAGTGTAGGGTTTTTAGCTTTTAGAGATAAAGTGGTAGTCAGCTAAGCTAAAATGACTGTAAATGAGTATAAACAACCTTAGAACAGAGATTTCAAATAGTTTATCATTATTGAATTATTTTTAGCGCAAACCAAAATGAATGTCTTGTTACAAAAAAGCACTCTTATTTCTACCAGAAGACTACATTAATACTTAACATCTTGAGACACATACAGAAAAAAAATCTGGAAAAATATTTCCTCTCATATTTCATGAGCAAAATTTACCACCATCTATGTACAAAGATGTTCATTATAGAAGGACTGAAAAAAAAAGGCAATAGCTTGAAGAAATCCTTATGTTCATGTTTGTTGTTTTGTTTCTATTCTTAAGAAATGACAGACTACCTCATTAAAAGGTGAAAGAATCAAACAATTTTTGTTGCATGACTTGAAGTAAGTAGATTGTTGTTACACAACACCTGAATAGTGTTTCTAAAAAATATAAGCATTGCTGGGTGAGTAATGATAGGTTGGTCAACATCAACAGCTTAGTTTACACTTAGTCATGTAAGGCATGAATCCTCTTCTGTCATCCTGTGTGGTTTGGCACAGTACTGCAATGTATGTGAATTTCATCATTAATAATTTTTTTCATTGCTAGACAGATGTATTTCCAGACAGTATTTTCAACATCCACCTTTCCATTTTTTCTCTCCCTTTTCCTTTTGATATGCAAGATTGAGGATGAATTTTCAAAATGAGTTTTCTCAGAAGTTCCCCAAAATCTGCAAATCCAAACATACATGAATAATTTCTAGATTATAGCAATTTTGTTAAATAATTGTATCTGAAGTTTAAAGAAGTGTCATATCAGCTGCTTTTTCTAGACCATGTATTTTATTTTAAAGTATTTTTCTTTTTTTCTAACTACAAAAGAATTCTCCCAACTTAATAAATTCTGTATTTTCACAGGTTTTATTCTACTTTGCTAGGGGATTGAGAAACATAAGAATTGAAAGCATCACATTTTGAAACACATCACAAATATTGTAGAAACCTGTAATAGTAACTCAGTGATTTGATTACATTCAGTTTATTCAATTACTTTAGCATACTGTTATACTCCCACCCCAGCACACCAAGAAGCAGTGTAACATTAGTGCAGGCAAGCCATGCCACTCACAGTTAATGGCCCTCCAGCATTACAATTACATTTATGACATTTTGCCTCGCTGGGGCTTCTACTACACATTTATCTGAATGCAAAATTTCCCTTTAGGTTTTAACTTATCATACACTATAGACTCAGAATATGAAGCATTTTCTTCTTTACATTTCTAAATCATTGCTTAAAGATCCATTCAAGTCAGAAGAAAAGTTCTCAAGAGTTCTTCCTTGGGTTGTGCTTGTGCTTCTCATACATGGAATACCATTAAAAGAAGTAGGGGACACACTTTGGGATGCAGGGGAGAAGGGATTTTTGATTGTACAGGGTTTATTATGGGAAGATTTGTGGATGAGACAGAAGTGGAGAGGAGACGAATCGAGAGCATTTAGGGAGAAACAGGTACAGAAAAATAGAGAGATAAAGAGATAAAAGGGGCTAGTGTGAAAGTAAAATATCAAGATCCGGCGACAGCTAGAATGTCTCCATCCATGTAGTGGTTTATTTGTTATTGAGACTATTTATTCTTTGTCTCCCAGAAACTTGTTTTGTCACATCCAATGACACCTAACTAAGCATGTTTTAAAAGTTAGGATTTTTGTATTTTTTAGTTTCATTCTCTGATTTCCTCTTGTATGTTAATCCTTGAATTTCCTTTGAAAATTTGATCCTCATTTTTCGTAAGTCTGAGTATTTGGATATGATGTGTTGTCATAAAATGACATAGAAAGAGTAAAATACTAGTCACATAAACAGCTTTCATTGCTGACCGAGAATATCTTCTGGATCTTTAAAAATTCAACGATGCATTGTGTGATCATTAAATCTGCAGCTGTCTTAGGAAATGTATTTATTTAACAGTTCGGTTATAAAGCAGTTCTAATGATCAGGATAGTTCATAAAGAATGGGAAAGTCAAGAAACCATAGATATGAGCCTCTTTTAGGAGACCTAAAAATTATTATGCTCCAGGCCAAAAACATTTCAAATATTTTTTTCTTTGTATTAATAGTATAAGAATATTAGCCTGCGTATATGAACCCCAAAATGGTGCTACTTCACCTGGGTCATTCAGAAAATATTTGCATTTCCCTCCATTTTAGTACACTCTTCAGGGCTACATCATCTTACTGTTGCTCAATAGTCATAGCTGCATGTTAATTCCTCATCTTCCTTGAACAGAATAATGAAAGAGAAATGTTAAATTGATATGCAATAAATCCTTGAGCTAGAAAGTGAGAGATATGGACAGTGCTGCTTGAGGTGTACTGAAGCCATGACATTACGTTAAAAAGTATTTATGTGATCTTGCTATTTACTTAAACCACAAAGGATGATTATTGAATTATCTACCTTATGTCACAGAGAAATTAAGCAAAGTATACAGTCTTGGTAAAAGTCCTAGAAAACTGACATGAAACAGATTGTTATCAGAAAGTCTAAATAATTCAAAAGCAGACAGTGAGAGAATGTCAAATGGGTCCTTCAGACCTTTGTCTTCTCTCTGAAAAATGTCCTGTGGTACCTAATAGTTTCATAACAATTTTGATGGCTGAACATTGTGTGTGCTAATAAAATTTACAAGTGCCACCAAGAACAGATGAACTGGAAGAACACAGATGCAGAAACAGGTCAAGGTGGATGTCAAAATTGGCTCAATAAAGAAGGTAGAGAAAGTGCTCTGAAAACACACCTTGTAAGTAGATTTAAGGTATTTTTCTTAAGAAGAAATGCTAACATGCACAAAGATGGAAAGGTTTCTAACTAGAAAAGTGTCTGTACTGTAGACCTAATTCTGGGTCTCATTGTGAAGCAGAAATTCAGCAGTGATGCCATAAATTTACAAAATAGCTGGAGTTGGTACAAAGCCAAGGCGTACCTGATCAGCAGCAGCATCCTGTATGCATCAAGTCAGTCTTTAAGTAGATACTCTTTCAGCTGTTCTGAAGGGAAATTGTAATGTAGTCAATACTGAACTGCAAATGATACATTTCTGTACATAATGAAATAGCGAATTAAAGATTTAACTTCAATGAAAATCAAAGTGAACACCAGAGACAGCTCCTATAAACTTCATCACTACTGAACCTAACTGTACATTTATATATTGGATGGAGTGAGATTAACGCGCTCACATTCTGTAATATTAACACACTCATATTCTGTAATGTATTTCTCAAGATTTTATTTTTAACAACATTAGCTTAAAGAAACGTTCCATCTTATCATGGGAACAACAGACAAAGTGTTGCATTTAAGCCTGAAGTCAGTCTCTAAGTTATCAAACCCACCTTTTCAGGAAAAAATACGTTTCTTTTGCTTTTAACACGTTGAAAGTATTGCAGTTTTAAATATTGATAAAATTTCCACACTTTTATATTTTTGTAATCTAGCAGAAAGAGAACAAAAATACAACAGACCTGTATCTAGAATCACTTCAGCTGTATGCACAACCCTTCCTCTTAGAAATATGCCCTGAGATATGAGTGGACGGAACTGGGCATGAATGAATGTGATGATTGATGTCATCCAGCTGTTGTGCAAAGTGTTTCACCATATCCTTGTTTTCAAACAGAAGAGACATGTATCAGGTAGGTGGACCACTCAATGGACAAGGAATTGGCTGACTGGTCACGCTCAGGGTTGTGGTCAATGGCTCATTGTCTGTGTGGAGACCAGAGATGAGTGGTCCTTGGAGGCAGTATTAGGTCTGACATTGTTGAACTTCTTCATTGGCAACATGGGCAGAGAAACATCAAGTTTGCCAAAAACATTAAGCTGTGTGGTGCAGTCCACTTGCTGGAACAAACAGGTGCCATCCAGAAGGATCCTGACAGGCTTGATACTTGAGCCCCTGCATACCTCATAAAGTTCAACAAAGTGAAGCGCAAGTCCTGCACCTGGGTCCGGGCAACCCAAGAACAAATACAGGCTGAGCTGAGAGTGCATTGAGAGCAGCCCTGGGGACAAGCACTTGGGGGTGTTGGTAGATGACATGATCTGTCAATGGGTGCTCAAAACCCAGAAAGGCAATTGGGTCCTGCACCCAAAGCAGCTTGGCCAGCAGGGTGAGGAAGGGGATTCTGCCCCTCTGCTCTGCCCTTGTGAGATCCCATCCAAAGTGCTGCATCCATCTGTGGGGTCCTCAGCACAAGAAGGACATCAAACTCTTGGGATGAGTCCAGATGAGGATCACAAAGATGATCAGAGAGTTGAAGCACCTCTCTTGTGGAGACAGGCTGAGGGAGCTGGGGCTGTGCAACTTGGAGAGGAGAAGACTCTATGGAGACCTTATAGTGACCTTCCCCTACTCAAACAGGGCCTAGAGAGACTACTTACCAGGGCAAGTAATGATAGAACATGGGGCAAGGGTTTTAAAAGGAAAGAGAGTAGGTTTAGATTAGATATTGGGAAGAAATTCTTTACTGTGACGGTAGTGAGGCACTGAAACATGTTGCTCGGAGAAGTGGATGCCTCGTCCCTGGAATACTTCAAAGCTTAGTGGGAGGGGATTTTGAGCAACCTGGTCTAGTGAAAGGTGTCCCTGCAAGGGGGGTGGGGAGCTAGATCATCTTTAAGGTCCCTGGTTGAGAACCCCAGATATTCTATGATTCTGTTAATTAATTCTGGCTTTAATTACATTGAATCACTCAGACAAAGTGTGTAGTGTAAGACTTTCTTGATAAAGAAAACCTGCACTTGACTTAGAAATAATAACAATTATTGGACCTTATCAATGTAAGCTTATATTTTGCTCAGGTTAGTATGATAATATAATTTAATTGATTTCCAAAGAGGTCAAATTACTTGATTTCTGTGGTTGAATGAATATTTTATCTGTTACCCTTTCAAAGTTTCTATTGAAAAAATGATGACAGTTCAAAGAAAAAAAAATGAATTCATTAAAGAAGAATAAATTAATAAACTTTCTTATTTTTTCTTACAATATACTCATTCTGGAAAGGGTTGAGAAATATATTCTCTTACTGCCAGCTGAAACCAACAATGTTTTATTACGTTTAAAAAAAAAATTATATTGGCCCTAATGCCTAGAACTTTCAAACAAGTTTAAGGGACTTCAAGGGGGTTTTGTTAAGTTGTTAAATTCACCTGAGAGGAATTACCAGATTCCAGTAATTTCTCACAAATTTTTATTAACTCTATCAAAAATATGATTGTTATATTTACTTATTTACTGATATATTTATTTATTTATTCTGGGAGAATTGCTACATGGCCTATGCATAAACTATGCAGCCTATGCATAAAATATGCAGCCTATGCGTAGACTATGTAAAAAAGAAATTAGAACAACACAAACCAAACCAAATCAATAAAAATCTCGCTCCTTTCTCACCCCCCCAAAATACTCCAAAGACCCCCAAAAAGCAAAGAAACAAAAACCAGAACAATGGGAGAGAGGAGAGAGGAAGTAATTGCCTGTGATAAAAGAAAAATAACAAAAGCTCAAGTGATATGTGCATTTACTAAGACTGAATTAAATATTTATGATGGAATCAACACACTTTGAAAAAAAAACTGATTACCTGAGTTAGATGGCATAGCTTTCCTGGCACAAACCACATTTGATCGGCCCGCAGGCAATTTTAATAGTAATTTAAAAGTACTCAGGACTCATCATTTTATGTCAGACACTCATTTGAAGACATTACCTAAAATGATATGAAGCTCTTATATCCTCATCTCAAAATACATTAGTGATTTCTGCTTAAGCATTTATAGTGGCAGACTTCTCCAATTTGTGAAATACTGAGCTGAGATGAAAACAACTTATCCAAAGGCCTTTTCTGCTAAGGGTTACTTTTCTATTTACCCTCTGGATATGGAAATATATTTTTCCATTTAATAAATAAATTAATCATAATTTCACTTCCTTTCAACAGTGAACTAAATTACTACAATAAAGAGTGATACATGAAAATTATGCGACAAAGACAATACAATAAAGATAGTGGACAAAGTGCTTCTGAAATATCTCTTTGTATATTTTTAAATTAAATAAATGAGCATTTCATGTTTTACTAATAGAGTTTACTATCTGCTCTGTCAACAGTCTCAGGAGGAAAACACAAACAACATACAGTCCTGAGAGCTGAGTCACAGTAATCAATATGATATTGAAAAGAATTTAGAAAAGCAAATCAGTCAAATATCTTCCAGCATTTGGTATGTGTAGTCATACTGTAGGACGCACAGGAACCTGAACAGATATTTAATTTTTATTTTTTCATAACAACATATCCTGATTGTGACTGTGCTTGTTCTGATTTCCTGGTCTGAAGCAAGGCTTACTGAGAAAGAAAAACAATTCTTGTTTACATATAGGAACATTTAGCTCATTGCAGTGTAGTTATTTTACTCTCATTTTTTTATAGGTGCTTTCATGCATAATACAGTTGCAATATTTTGATCACAGCAGATTATCAACGCCAGCTTTGAATCCAAATTTCTTTCACTCTGCCATATATTCTCACATATTCTTTTCTCTTTTTGTTCCTTATTCCATTCTTTTTCTGTTTCGGACTAGCCCGACAAGCCACTTAATTAAAGCTATATTACATTCTATATAATAATCTTAAGAGGGGCAGTTACAGGAATGGAAATGAAAATGACTAAGAAATTACATATGTTACCAGAGAGAAGCTGTAAGACAGAAATTGTTGGTATCTAGTTAACATTATCAAACTAGAGGAACTTTTTCCTTACTGAAAGCATTCCAGACACTCCTTCCCTTTCACTCTTTATTCCTGCAAATGCTTTTAAGACTTTTTTTGAAAAACCATCATTTTAAAAGAACCCATAAGAACATGTAATCCCTGTATAGTTTTTTTAAATTGTTCTTTTCTAAAACAATAGGAATTTTCAGATTATTAGTTTACATAATAAGGAAATGCCTCAGATGTTCTTCCAAGAAAGTAATACAATAGAGATAGTTAATTTATTACACACTTTGGATGGAATATACTGCTAGAAAAAAGAGAAGTACTCAAATTAATACTTAAAAAAAAAAAAAAAGAAAAAAAAAAGATAAAACCACCTAGTATCAGTCTTCTGTGTACTGTTGGGGAAAAATCACCACATTATATTTCAAGGTTTTCCAAGACTTCCTGAGATATTCAGTAGGATAGAGACTTAACATTTTTATACTGAAGAGTAAGAGCAAAACATTCTGAGAGGGGTAAAAGGGCAAATGATTCCTGAGATGGTAAATTAATCAAAATAAATTCCATTGATTCCAATGAGAGGTTTTGGAGATTTACAATGATTATAGTATTACCATGTAACAAATTTAACATTTACTTGATATTAGTTTTTCAAAATTAATTTGCAATTTGCTGAACTAGTATTTTGATATAAAATCATACAATTGCCAACTTTAGAAAGTCCTTGTTTTGTAGATAAGCGTAAATACATATGTTGAGGAAATGAAAATGGAAAAATAATAAAGAATGTTTGCCATCTTAATGGTTTATTTCCGCTACTTTCTGAAATTTGGAGAAGTAATAATTTCCAGACTACTTCACACAGACTACTATCACTACAGGTTAACCCATGAATTATTGGGGTTTTTTTACTATAAAAAGCTGAAATGCTCATATTTATGAAATTCAAACAATAACAATGAAATGAGTCCCAAAAAATAAGGGAGAAATATGTCACGGCTTGACACTGGCCGAACACCCATCACCCATGATAGTCACTCGCTCACCCTCCCCTGCCACGGCTGGGCAGCAGAGAGGGAAAAGAATAAACAAACATTTCATGAGTGAGATAAGGACAGGGAGACACACTTCAAGGGCAATATTGGCTCAGCTTTGAGGTTTCAAAGTGAGTTCATGACTAACTGAATCAGAGGAGAATAGTGAGAAGTAAAATAAGCCCTTAAAACACCTTTTTCCCCCTCAGCCACTCCCTCCTTCTCACCGACAGTGCAGGGAGACAGGGAGTCGGGGTTTTGGTCAGTTCATCAAGGAGATATTCTTCCACTGCTCAGGGAGAAGAATCCTTCCCCTGTGAGACCATGGGGTCCCTCCCACAGAAGACAGTTCTCCATTAACCTCTCCGGCACGGGTCCACTCTCACGAGCAGCAGCCAAAACGCACCTGCTGCAAACACGAGTCCCTCCCACGGGCACACAGCCCTCCCAAAACTGCTGCAACAAGGCTCTCTTTCCACAAGATGCAGTCCTCCAAGGACCGGCTGCTCCAGCCTGGGAGCAGAACCCCTCTCTCCACTGGGTCTCCCACTGGATCAGCCTCCTCCAGGCATCCACCTGCTCTGGCATGGGCATCTCCCTCACGGGCTGTGGCTGGGTCTCTGCATCCCCCATGGATCCCCATGGGCTGCAGGGGCACAGCTGCTTCACCGTGGTCCTCACCACAGACTGCAGAGCAATCTCAACTGCAGCACCTGGAGAACCTCCTCCCCCTCCTTCTCCACTGACCTTGGTGTCTGCAGCGTTGTTCCTCTCACATGTTCTCACCTCCTCCTCCTCTTCTCTGGATAGAAGAAAAAACCTGTGACTTTGTTTTTATTTCCTTCTTAAATATGTCATCACAGAGGCATTGCTAGTTTTCATTGGCCTGGTTTTGTCCAGCAGCATGTTCATCTTCAGGGCTATCAGGGATTGGCTCTGCTGGGTTTGGTGGAAGCTTCCAGCAGTTTCCAACAGGACCCATCTTTGTGACCCCCCTGCTACCAAAAACCAGGCCGTGGAAAACCAATAAAAGGTAATTGGAATTTTGAACTGAAAATTTAGTTACATTATATACTACAATTATAACTACAATGTAGTAAATGCCACTAAAAAAAATTGGGGCAAAAGGGACTTAGACCAGAATCAAAACCTGACATCCAGTTATGGGTTGGCATCTGCTTACTTTAAGGATTATTTTAGGCAAGAACCTGAACTCAGCAGAGATGTAAAACAAATCATGTCCTGTAAGAGGCATCATTATTTTCTGGTAGGTTTATTCTATCTTTCTGTTGATGGATGATGTGACATTTGCAGATGTATGTGCAGTCTCTGCTATTTAGCCATCATTTCTGATGCAGGAGTTGAATACACCATTAACTTTTATGCTGATGATATCACTCTGGAGGTGCTGAGGACTCTCTTGAGAGACGAGGTTTTGCAGAGGTCTCTGGATAGATTGAAGCACTGGGAAGCCATCAGTGGCATGAAATTTAACAGGTCCAACTGCAGGATTCTGCACTTAGGACGGAGTAAGTTGGACACAAGTATGAACTGGAAGAGGAGTGGCTGGAGATCAGCCCTGCAGAACAGGATCTGGAGTTGCTGGTCAGCATCAGGCTCACTGTGAGCCAGCAGTGTGTCCAAGCAGCCCAGAGGGCAAAGTTCATCCTGGGGGCATCAAATACAACACAGCCAGATGGTCAAAAGAGGTGGTGATCCTGCTGTATACAGCACTGGTGTGATCTGACTCCTGTGTGCAGTGCTGGGATGCACATATAAAAGACATGAAGGTACTCAAGTGTGTCCAAAGAAGGACAAAAAACTGGTGACAGGACTGAAGAGCATCTTGTGAGGAGCAGATGAGTCTTTGTTTGTTTTTTAGTTTGGAGAAAAGGAGGCTGAGAGGTGACCTCCATGCTCTCTACAGCTTTCTGAGTAGAGTGTATGGAGAGGGAAGTACGGAGTTCTTCTCCCTAGAATCCAGGCACAGGATGCAAGGGAATAGATCAAAGCTGCATCAGGGAAGGTTTGGACTTGACATCAAGAAATATTTCTCTATAGAGAAAGTGGTCGAACAATGAAGCAGGCTTGCTAGAATAATTCGTGCTCCAGACGTAAGTGTTTGGGGCATTGGGGAAACATATACATATACATATACATATACATATACATATACATATACATATACATATACATATACATATACATATACATATACATATACATATACTAACACACATTACACAAATTACATTTTGGTCAGTCCTAGATTGCCCAGGCATTTGGACTGGATGATTGTGGATAGGTCCCTTCCAGCTGAAATAATCTGTTATCTATTACTTATATCTGTATCTTTCTATATAATCTATATCTATATAATCTATCTATATAATCTATATAAATATGTATATGCATATCTCTATCTCTATCTCTATCTCTATCTCTATCTCTATCTCTATCTCTATCTCTATCTCTATCTCTATCTCTATCTATATCTATATCTATATCTATATCATCTATATCTACCTGTCCATCTCTATCTCTAGAAATTATCGTTGCTAAACTAACATGGTTATGCTACAGAAAAGGAAGAAAATTGTGCTGTGAATAAGAAACCCTGAACTTAAATCTACAAGTGGCTTAAAGAATAAAATAGAACTTTTTCATTTTAGGGGAAAAGGTTATTAAGTTTCTCAGTATTCATTTGTTGGGGAAACTGTTACAATGAAGTTGCTCATTAGAAATATGGAATATATAGTGACAAAAATATATTTTGAAACCCAGTTGTTTTTGATACACTCAAACTATTTAATCTTCTTTCTATTTATAATATTACTTATATAGAATATATTATTAATAATAATAATAAT
>WAAE01019525.1:0-44765 GCA_013400495.1 Nicator chloris | reverse complement strand
TTTGTTTGGGGGTTTTTTTGGGTGCTGGAGCCACAACATCTACTATGATTCTTTTAAAATCAATTCCGGATACAAAAGTGAGGGAAGGATCTCACAGTTGCGACAAGTCACAAGTCTGTAATTTCATTTTGCAATTAGTTCAGTCATGCCAGCTGAAGCTTTTAATACTTACAAATTCCATACTGTTCATGATTAATATAACAATTGGAATTTGTGTTAAAATAGATAAACACACAGAAATCTTCTGTCATTGGCTTTTCTGAGAGCAAAGATTTATCTGCTGAAGCAGACAACGTAATTCTTAAATGCTGGCTAAGATGGAAAATAACTATGACTGAAAATGGGTAATGTTCTTCAACTAACAGGACTTAAAATATGAAGACTTGTCTGTAGGAATCCTTCCTCTTAAGGCAGTTTCATCCTGGTTGCTAAGAGAATCTTGGGTCAGTTGGTAGCAGTAGAGATGGAAAAACGGCCATTCCCAGTTTGTTCCCTGAGCCTCAACTCTACTGGGATGATGGCAGTATAAACCACAAGTGCCTGTTGACAATTCCCAGAGTGTATTTGGTGTTTTTTTAAAATTCTGACTATAGGAGGCTGAAAGCAAGCTAATGCTACCCAAAAGGATTATTAGAAGCACTAAGAGTTAGCCTTTTACCAACTGGTATCATCAACTTTTAAGAAAAGGGCTTGCTTTTTGGGTGAGTAAGATGATTTTAGAGGTCATTGTGTTAAACTGCTGCCAAACAAACATGAAGTCTTCATCTTTAGATAAGCTTTGTATTAATTTTCCATATTATTCTTAGTACAGCTTTCAGTCACAAAACAGAACTTTAAAATAATGGCTATATAGTGAAAAGTATATATATGTCTGGAGACTGGGTAATATGCTGATACTGAAGCAGTTTGTTATTTGGTGTCCTTATAGCTGGCACTCTTGGAAAAAGAAATTCTGCTGACAGTAAACTTATCAGTAGGATTTGAGTCTAGAACATGCAGACTTGGAAAGTAGGTTTTCCTTTTGGAGTAACTGGTTGTGAAGGCAGTTTGTCCTTCACAGAAGGGTAATCTGTACGGGTAGCCAAGACATACCGGACAACAAAGGTGGGAAAGTGGTTGTATTTATTCATGATCGCTTCTACCTTGCTCTCAAACTTCAAGACAGTTTAGGTGTTGAGGACAGAAAAGGCTGAATTTCTCATGTTTCCTTCACTTTGTTAAACTGGGTGTTCTTAAAAGTGTATATTCAAATGAAGCAGGACTAAGATAAAGTCTAGTAATCGTTAACAACAAAAAGTACCAAGTTCTAGTTACATACAAGTGTTCTCTTACATCTACATTAAAGGAATCTTGTCTACTTTCTTCTTTAGTTGTTTGAATGAAGGCAGACATAAATTTCTTTGAAAGTCTCAGTATAATGCATCAAGCGTTTGAAAGATTTGCTTTAATAACTGGGGGAGAATGTTGCCAAAATCCAAAGGAAATTGTGAAATGCAGTTAAGTAATCAGTGCAATGTGTTTTAAATTTAGTCCCTGAAGTCTCCCTAGAAGAAAAACTATGGTATTAGGGAAAGCTGTTGGTGTTAATAAAGGCACAAACTAGAAAAGCAAAGACAGACTTAATTTGGCTTTTACCATTTGACTTGCAAAAGTTTATGTAGCTGTACTGAAACAATTGCTTTCATTGGCAAGATTGCAGTTTACCTTCTCTCAGTGGGTTGTGTTACAGTACCTTAATTATACTTGACCGTGAAGTTCCAAGTGGAAGAGATTTTGTCAACACCAAAAAATTGTAAAAGCCTTTTTTTAAAAAAAACCCCACAAATTTATGCCCTATCAAGGATGTTGTTGGTGCAGATGAAGTTAAAGGCTGAACTTGCAGGTTGTAGGCTGTACTTTCAGAAAAGATCAACTACAGATTACTGTTAACTCAGTCCTGCTAGGTTGAACCATTAGTGGCTGCCATACTTTGAAGCAGTTCCCAAAGTGGTTCCAGTGCTGGAGAGTTGGTGTGGGACTGGTGCTGCACCTGGGCTGGCTATGAGGAAGAGGTAGGGTGTGAGGTAGCTCTGCAGCTCCTTGGCTTTGAGTTGTGGACTTGGGATGACTCTACTTGGGTGGATCCCAGGCTTTGTTGCAGGAGACACTATGTACACTACAGCTCAGCTTGCCTTTATCTTGGGTGATGAGAGTTTGTCTGTGCATATTGGTTCAGTCTGCAAACAGTGGGGCTGTACAAAATTGAGCCCAAGTTTAGACTTGTCCACTTTTAGATAGTGTAGCTGCTGTAACTTCTTTCCTGTCTCTGGAGGAAAAGAAAATCAACCTAGACTGCCTTGTGGTATCTCTTCTTCATCCTAATAGAGTTAAAAGAGTAATATTTCTTTATCAGCAGGACACAGCTTTCATTCCCATAGCTCTATAAAGCTCAGTGGTGTGGAATATGTTTTAGCACATCTCTAAATTGATCTGTTCTAAGCATAGTCTGAGTAACTAAAAAAAAAAAAGGGACAAAAATCCAAAACAGCAGCAAAGATAACTGCTTCACTCTTTTAATGAAGAGTGTCCTAGCCCAGGGTTTGAGTCACAGACAGAGTTCTGTTTAAATTAGTGTAGGGTCTGGAATACTATTCTGTTAAAATATTGTCTAACTGAGCCCCTTGTTTATAGTTTGTTATTCAGCTTAGAGTACAGATATTGAACTAGCTATGTGTTTGACTTTTGCTTTTGCAAAGCACACCCCAAGTGTTACCCATTATGAAATTGCTTGTCTGGATAGTAAAGTACAGAGTTCCCTCTTTGTGTGATGTAAGGACTCTGATACCCTATTGAGTACATGGGCTTATGTAGGCAGTCCAAGTGTGTTTGAATAGATGTCATAAATGAACTTGGCTCATAGTGGTACTGAAATTTTTGTCTTTTTTTTCCTCTAAGCACTTCTTAAAAAGTGGTCTTCTCTTTAGATAAAGTGTGCTAGCTTATATAAAAGCGTACCATGGTGAGCTCATTGAGCTTAGAGGCATTAGGGACGGGTATTGCTCTCTCAGCCTGAGTCTTGCCGTGTGCTCACCACCCCAGCAGCTCCCTTTTTTTTATGAGAGAAAGGTGTCAGCTGTAAAATGCAACCAGTCTTGTCTCTGGCATACAGATATCCACTTTATCCATGTTTAACTTCCTGGTGTTTAAGTAAGGCTTACATTGAGTCTCTTTTCTTATTTTGCTTGTTTTTTTCCTTTGGTGCACCATTTTGAACTACACCAATGTAGGCTAATGGTAAATCTTCTACTAGATCAAATTATTTTATAGTTAGAAATTAGGTGCAATACAAGTTCACCTAAAGTAACAAGTCCATGTTTTATTTGAACTGTAGCTTATGCTGTAAATCACACACTACATTTTTTTTAAACTTCTTATGTTGGATTCTCCTCATATACTTTGGCAAATTATTCCAGTGTCTAAGAAGAAGCTACAAATATTCATCGAATATCAAATGCCAGGTACTTGATCTAGCAGGAAAAAACCAAAAGATGAAAAGAAGCTTGAAGTCGTTGTGTTAGATTATGACCTGGTTGTTGCTTTATTTTGTATTACAGAAGTCAGTTAAGCAAAATATGACAACTCAGTTTTCATGTACATATGGAAGTGGGATGAGCTTCTCTTAAAATGTGGGCACCTGAACTATAGGTACCAGTTGGGGATGGAGTCCTGTCAATGAGCTTTCCCTGCCTGTGTGTTCCAAGGTCAGTTAGTCTGTCTCTCGCATCATCAAATACTCACCTTGTCCTCACTTTCTTACTGGCATAACTAGAATCCACTATATTGTCTAGTTTAGCCTGTATTCTTTTTTGTGTATACATGATCTTACTCTTGACTTGTCATAATCCATATTGAAATAAATTTACTGTTGAAAGGAATTTGTCACCATAACTAGTCCTTTATTGCTACCTCTGAATTTGTCAGCTTCTGATACTGGCAGATTATGCCGTCGAATATTCTTCTTTGCAGACATAAGTACAATGCAAGAAGTATTAAGTGTACCACTAATCTCTGCTGGACACAAATAGAAAATAGAAGCACGTTGTTCTTTACCTTGTGGACTTCTATTTGCCTGTTAATCCATTTAATTGATCACATAGATAGGTCAACATTTAACCCAATTGAAATTAGGATTATGCAGCTAAATTTTATGAGGTTTATATGCCTTTATTTAATTCCCTTGAAACCATGATACTAGAGGTTAGTTTGTGATTATGGTGATTCTTGGGATAGAAGCTCAGAACTTATGACAGTAATAGTGAGATTGTACTTCATTCTTCATTTGTCAAATAATTGTATAATGGAGATCTGGAGACACCTGAGTAGAGAGAAAAGAAATATTTCATTATTATTATTCTGTGATCTGATTAATTCTCAAATTAGTAATGTAAGAAACCATGGATTACAAATGAGTTTCGCAGCCCTTCCATTATTTGCTGAATAGCTAGTATGGACATGGCAACAGCTTCCAAGATGTGAAACAAACATTAGAATATGTGGAGTGTTCCTTCTAAAAGTATTTTATTTTCTGAACGTAAAATTTCTTAGTGTAAAAAAGGATACGAAATCAAATATTTCTGCAATGTGGTTTTGAACTACACAAGTCAAACCCTGTCCTTTCTTCTTTACTAGGTAAGAACTGGTTTATATGCACTACAAGTAGTGCATAGAATATGCTTCAAATCAGTCTATTCTAAGTTGTTTAGATGAACTTCTCTCAAAGTAGCTCTCAGGAAGATGGAGTTTAGTATTGTATTATGTTCATTTTCCTGGAGAAGTTGAAAAAGCTACTGTACTTCACTACTTTTTTTGGTGCAAAATTATGTCAAAACTTTCAGAAATAAAGCCAGAAACAGCAATCCAGAGTCGTTAAAACAGTATTCTGTTCCAGACATGTAAAAGCAGTTTCTGAAAAAATGTCATTGGAAACCTCAGATGGCAACCTTCAATTTATAGGAATAGCAAAATGAGTCATTCTTAAAACATTAAAAAAAAAGTCTATAGTGTATTTTTTGTTCAGTAATAGGAAAAGGATTGACTCTGGATATGAAATGCTGAGCTTTATTGCATTTGCATTATGCAGAATTATTAACATTGTGTTGTAGGGGCTGTGGCACATTTTTGGCAAGCTGATACATTCCTTGCTTTCTCTGTTGCTTCCTCCCACTCAAGAGCTTTTGTCTTTTCTATCTGCTTTTTGAAGAAAGAAATGTGGTACACATAAAGACCTCTGAAACTGTAACTCAAGTTTGGATTTGAAATAAAGTTAAATTGTTACCATAAATTCAGATTACAGAAATACACAAAGCTAAAAAACCTTTTTTTTCTTATTTAAATAAAGCCAAATATAGTTAAACTGTGGTATCAGGCAGTAGGGTATTAACAGCCTGACTTTTGTAGCTAATACCTGGCAGAGCTGAGAAATGACTATTGTATAAGGTAATTGTGCCTTCTCCGTGTGCGTATCATCTTTTCCCCTTTGAGGGGAGGCTATTATGAAAGATGACAGTGAGTTAAATATGAGAAAAACCCAACACTTGTTGTCACAAGAGGTGTTGATAGTATGATGCCAACTGTCATGTTCTATTTTTAGCAAGTATGAACTTGGTCTGTGGTTTTACTGAGAAATCTTGGTCTCTACTGGATGAATTTGGGGAAGAGCAGTGCAACCCATAATCTTTTTGTTAGAATGGTAAGAACTTTTCATCATCAAACCTATTGAATGTCCCATGAACTGCGCCTGAAAATAGCTACTTGCCATGAGTTGATACCTTGGAGGATTCTTTTAAGCCTGTTGTATGCAAAACCCCACTAGCAAGGTTCAGAGGTGGCTCCATACACTACACACACAAAAGATCTTTTATGAACAGCCTTGGAATGCTCCATGTGTGGTTGTTTCTAAAACAAACAGATAGTAACTCTTCCCCTCTGCCTCTGTTTATATATAGACACAGATGAATTAAAAAGCTTGATTCATCTGCAGGCAGCTTTTTATTTATTTAATTTATTGAAATAAAAAGTCTATAAGAAGTAGCACTCATCTTTAAATGGATAATGAAGTAGTCTAGGACTAATATTTATATAAATGAATGTTTTTTATAAAACTGATTATACTTAACTCTAAAGTCATTTCAGTGTGATGTTTTACATCTAAGGTTGAAGAGTTATGTTTCTGGGATGAGGAGAGAGGAGGCAGGGGAGAGAGGGCTAAAGCTAACTCTTCATAGCCAAAGATACCTAAAAATGGATCATAAATACTAATACTAATTTTCCTTTTTAGGTCTTCTTCAAGTCTTATGCAATAATATATTATGCTTGCATGGAAAGGTTCTGGTAGCAGGAAGGGCTCCGGTGAGGCTTGTGAGAAGCTCTCCTCATGTCTGACATAGCCTGTGCCAGATGGCTCCAAGGTGGAGGTGCTGCTGGCCAAGGCTGAGCCTGTGCAGTGGTGGGATAACTGATTTAAGAAAGCGAAAAAATGTTTCTGTGTGGGAGCAATTGCAGACAGACAGGAGTGAGCATATGAGCAAAGCAGCTCTGCAGTCACCAAGGTCAGTGAAGGAGGGGCAGGAGAGGCCTCAGGTGCTGGAGCAGAGATTCCCTGGCATTCCATGGGTGAAGACTTCGGTGAGCCAGGCTGTGCCCCTGTAGTCTGTGGAGGTCCAAGTTGAAGCAGACATCCACTTGTAACTCCTGGAGACCCCCATGCCGAAGCAGGTGGGTGCCCAAAGGAGACTGTGACCCTATGGGAAGCTTGTGCTGGAGGATGTTCCTGGCAGGACCTGTGGACCACGGTGAGAGAAGCCCAGGCTGTAGCATGTCTGCTGCCAGGACATGTGACCCCACAGGGGACTTCTGCTGGAGCAGTCTGTTCCTAGAGGACTGTACCCTGTGGATGAGACCTGTGCAGTGGAGCAGTGGGTTCATGGGTTGCAGCCCATGGGAAGGACTCACGTGGAAGTTCATGGAGGATAAACACCCATGGGAGAGACCCCATGCTGAAGGAGGGAGAAAGTTGTTTCTCACTGTCCTACTCTGATTTGATTGGTTATAAATTAAATTATAAACAAACTTGACTTTTGAATCAAGATTGTTTTGCCCATGACAGTAATTGGTGAGTGATGACACTGTCCTTACCTTGACCCAAGAGCCTTTCATTGTATTTTCTCTGCCCTGTCCAGTTGAGAAGTGGGAGTTACGGGAATGTTTTTAGTGGACACCTGGTGTCCAGCCAAGGTCAGCCCACCACAAAATTAGAACTATTATATGAAATTTCTGAAAAAAACAGAACAGCTCGCAATATGATAGTGGAAGACATCTGGTTGTTTCCAGACAAAGCTTTTCAAGTGATGGCAGATAGTTGAAAAAGTGATGGAGAAGTATCTAAATACATATCTTGTCTGGGAGATTGTCATGGAAGTTCAGAGATGCATAAGAAGGTGGGGTTCTGTTTGACTGGTGCAGTGTTGCATCCTGACAGTTCTTGTTCCCAAAAGTGTTGGTGGGGTCAAAAGTTTTCAAATAAATATTCAGCTATCACACAAACCTTTCATGTGTGTTAAGTACTAATCCTTAGTGATATGCTGGCATTATGGCTTTTTTAGCTCATGCATCATCTCAGTATACACTGCTGACATTTTCTGCCCTTTGCATGTTCATAATGAAACGTAGGACCGCTTTGCACAAGTCACAGAGTTTTCCTCGAGCAGACTGAAGAGCATGTTCATTTTAGCAAAGGTGAATTAGAGAAACATTAGTTGGGTGAGTAATACCATTCTTTTGTCCATGTGGGCAAACCAGTTTTTCTTGTTCAGTGGTAACCAGCATAATGTGAAATATGTGTATTTGGGTCATAGTTTCTGAGTTTCATTTCTAAACTAGTATTTTGGGAGGATTGTTTTAAGTTTTCCTGTGCTGCTTATATTGGCCTTGAAATTTCAAATTCTGAAACCGTAATGAAACCAGCAATTTGGGAAACCAGCTTTGGGAAAGCTAGCAGAAAATTCCGTTATTCAGCACCTGAAGGCCTTTTATTTTGATTTGTCCTTTATGAAAGTTCAGTGCTGGCTGTTTTCTCAGCAGATGTGTACAGATGTCACAGTATGCTTAGGTGTGGTTTAATGCAGACAGGTGACCTGGTGAGGACTTTAATTGTAATATTCAGTAGCATGGTCCTAGTGATATCAGTATTTCTGAAAACTAAATGTCTGTAAACAGATTCCTCGAGAAATTTGGCCTACCAGTGCTCACTGTTAGTCTTCCCACTTGGTGCTCAGGAAGGGTTTGATGAGCTTGTTGCTGGCTTTTATATTGAAGACTGATCTATGATAGATATAGCCCTGGAGAGAAACTTCTTGTTAAGGATATGTTTCCTCTCCTTGTATACAAGGAAATCTGTACAACAGAATAAGAAACTACTGCCATCTTGTTCAATTTTGCGCATACTGGAATTAAAAACCAGTAGCAGGAAAAATAGTCCCCATACTAAAGGTACTTGATTTTTTTTTTCCTTATTTTTTTTCCTTCTCTCCCAGACTTTCATAGCATAAACAGATATATATTGTACAACAAATTTTGTTTTGGCTGAAGATTCTTAACAGTGGCCATTGAATGGGGTGAGATCTGATAAAAAACCCAGAAATTCTGAAATTTATGAAAAGGAAGTCATATTATGAAATGGTCCACAGTATTGAAATTATAATTTATAATAGTTAATATGAGTTTCTTGGTTTTGTAAAGTAAAATTCATTTCTTTAGAAGTCCAAGTAGTAAAGGACCATTGTCTGGTCCACTCTAAAGTGGAATTCTCTGATGAGCTGTGTCTGACCTGTGGATCACTAGTAAGATTTTTGCTTTGATGAAGCTTTTTTCTGCTTTTTTCTTTATGTTTTGCTGAAAACCTAAATACTGTGACTCTAACAGACCTGTGTATCTGCTAATTAGTGAATGTAATCAGTTTCTGGACAAAATAATTATTTAAAATCTTATAATAAAATTGCTTCTTGTCAGTTGATCACACTTTTCCTTGGCGTGTGCAAAAATAAATTGTAGAGATGCAAGCAGTCTCTGCTTTCCATGCTCAGATGCCTCTTTAGATGTGTGAAATGCTGAGTGGTGTGACCCATTGGGCTGTTTCAAGGCTTTCAAATGCTTGGTCAGAATTGTGTCAATACAGACATGGCTTTGAGTGTCCTGGCATTCAGGAATGCTTGAGATGTTACAGATCTCATATTAATACCTGAATTTTCAGTTAATGTATTGAGAAGAGATATGATTTTGCTTTTTGAATCGATGGATGTTAATAGAACTAGAGTTGTAACTGGAAAATGAGTAACATTTAAATAAATAACACTAATTTTCATAGTATCTTGGTTTTCTTCTTTACTCATTTGTTTTGGTACTTGTTCCATTTAGTTTTAAATATCGTGGGTTAAACCATCTCTCACTGATGTCCACTGGGACACTGAGCCATTGACCACTATTCTCTGGATGGAGAGCTCCCAAAGGACATTGGTGACAAATTATGTCCCTCAGGTGTCTGTGCTACTTAATGTCTTCATTAATGACATAGTTAAAGGGATTGGATGCACACTCAGCAAATTTGCTGATGACACCCTCTGCTCTGCTGAGACCCCACCCACAGTGCTGGGTGCATTCAGCTCTGGGGTCCCCAGCACGGGAAGGACACAGACTTCTTGGAGTGACTCCAGAGGAGGGCCATGAAGACAATTAGAGGGCTGGAGCACCTCTCCTATAAGGAAAGCCTGAAAGAATTGGGATTGTTCAGCCAGGAGAAGGCTCTGGGTAGACCTTATTGCAGCCTTCAGTACTCAAAGGGGCTGTTAGAAAGACATTTTAGCAAAGTCTGTTGCAACAGGACAAGGAGCAATGACTTCAGACTGAAGGAGTCTGTTTAGATTAGACATATGGAAGCAATGTTTTACAGTGAGGGTGGTGAAACACTGGAACTGGTTGCTCAGAGAGGTGGTAGATACCCCATCCCTGGAAGTGTTCAAGGTCAGGTTGGGTGGGGCTTTGAACAACCTGATCTAGTTGAAGATAATCGCTGCTCCTTGCAGGGAGTGTTAGACTAAATGAACTCTAAAAGCTCTCTTCCAACCCCAACTATTCTATGATTCTGTGACAACGGGGTTTTTTTGTGCAGGTATGATGCATTTCCAGTAGTAAAAGCACTTGCTCAGGCAGATTGTTGTATTCATTATCACACTCAGACAGAAAAAACCCTTTCTGACTGTTTTCTGAAGGTATCACACCCAACCTTTCTTCATCAGCCATTCTATTGTTGATCAGGTTGTGAAAAAGAAGTAGATGAAAGAGCTGCATGCTGTGGATGTTTGAGTTTTAGTGTGGGTTGGGGTCAAACATAAATATCTGTATTTATAAAGGAAAGGGAGAACTGCGCTGAACTGATTATACTTGTAAATGCACTGGAGTTTTACCTAGAGCACTGAGCTGAAATGGGTGCTTGTTTTGGAATAGATTTAATTAAAGTCATGTTCAAAGGCTTTTAAAAAAACCTGTTAAATCAGTTAGGGAGCCACCGATTTAGAGCGAACTGATTAAGGACATACTGTTGGTTTCCTCAGGTTTTCTTTGTTTGTTGGTGTTTCTACAGGTGTTCAGACTCCTTGTACCTGTAAGGGTTGCCTCGTATCACACAGTGATAGAGTGGCTGGAATGCCTCTAGCTGGATATACTAAAGCATATCTGGACTTCTGCAAAATTGGATTTTGTTTATCCCTCTTAATTGCTAACCTATCCTTAGTTAGGGTTGAAATAATTTATTATTTTAAAGCACACTGAAGTTTGGGAATACATTGCTTCTTATAAGTGTAAAGATCTCATTTTTGTTTTGACAGCTGCCAAGCTGTTAATATCAGCTAGTCTCTATTTCTCTACAACTTTTACTGCTGCTGTTTGTTTTGGACACTTTGTTTAAACCAGCCTATTGCCCTAAAGTACTGTTCCAATTCTCAGAACTGCTTTTGTCACCCTTTGCATGTGAGTGCAGCATCCACTATCCTGTGGCATAAAGCTGGCTTTGGTGTGTGCTTGTTGGTAGCTCAGTCATTTACCATGTACAGTCAGAGATCTTTAATGCATGCTGTCCAGAGCTCGTGAGTTGTTTAAATTGTTGGTTATAACATTTCACCTCTTGACATGACGTCACCTTACCCTAGAAATGCAGGGCAGGCCGTAAGGTATGACTTAATACATAAGATGAAAGAGCTGTATAATGTAAAACACAGAATATATAACCACGGGATGCATCATTTAGATCTCCTGAAAGTGACAATTCACTTTCATCACAGTTATAAACACAGAGGTTGTGCTACTGTTGAGAAGACAGTGTTGCTGTGTCGCTGCCTAATCAGGCTCATTCCGGTGCATATCACATCTGTCCGTCAGGCTCTATTTTTGACTGCAGGACCAAGCTTAGCCATCATTAGCATGATACTTGTCTTGTAAAGTTAAACAGAGTAGAGAGGCAATTTGGAGTTGGTTATGATTTCCTTGTTTTGTGTGTACTGTATTACAATGGTTAGGTTAGAGTAGGCCCAGTATGAAGTTTTTCAAGAAGTGCCTTTTCCCTTACTTTACCTTTTCTTGAATCTAAACTTCATGCACTTCCTGAATGTAGAAGAGGTGTGACTGGGATTGGCTTTGGATCTCAGTTTTCAGGGAGGTGTTAAGGGGCATGAAGGGCAACAGGAAAGACTTCTGCAAGTACATCAGCAGCCAGAGGGAGATGAAGGAAAACATGGAAAAAGCTGAGGTACTAGATGTCTTTTTTACCTTGGTCTTTATTGGTAGGATTTGTTGTCTGGAGTCCCAGGCCTTAAAGACTAGTGGGAAAGTCTACAGCAATGAAGATTTAGTCTCAATAGAGAAGGACCAAGTAAGGGAACATTTTTGAAAGTTTGCTATAAGAAAGTCCAAGGGAACTGATAGAATGCACCTATGAGTGGTCGGAGAGCTGATACTGTAGCAAAACCACTCTGAATTGGTTTTGAAAGATTGAGATAATAGAAGACTCTTCTTGAGGACTGGAAGAACACAAGTGTTACTTTTGCCGCCCAGAAGGGCAGGAGGGCCTGGGTATTTGCAGAATGCTCAGCCTCACCTAGACCCCTGGGAAGATGATGGAGCAAATTCTCCTGTGAAGCCATTTCCTAACATAAGAAGGACACGAAGATGATTAGCAATAGTTACTGTAGCTTTAAGAAGGGGAAATGCTGCTTGACCAGCCTGGCAGCCCTCCGTGACAAAATGACTGGGTTGGTGGAGGAGAAGAGAGAAGTTTGTAGTGTTTGACTTTACAGTGCTTTTGTTATCTCTGCCTTAACACCCTTGCCATCTGGTCTAGTTAAGTAGACTGGGAAAGGGGTTGCAAATTGGCTGAAATGCTGGGCTCAAAGGGCTATGAGTATTGACACAACATCCAGCTGTAGGCCAATTAGCATCGGTGTATCCTAGGGGTTGATAGTAGGGCCTGGGCTGTTTATTTTCATTGATACCTGAGTGATGGGACAATGTGCACCCTCAGCAAGTTCACAGATGATGCAGAACTGGGGGGAGTGGATGACACAACAGATGCCTTTGCTGCCGTTCAGAGGGACTTTGACAGGCTAAAGACATGGGCTGACAGAAACCTTCAAAAAGGTTCAGCAAGCAAATCTGCTGGAAGGGTGTCTGCATTCCGGCATCATCATCCCTGTGCTTCACTGCTCACACCGTTGGCAGCTGCTGGCAGACTGCTGGTACTCTGCCTTGAGCAGCATACTGCTATTTACATGTGGTGATTAGACTAAAATATGCAAAAACTGAGAACTATCAAAGTCCTAGAGAAGACTGTGATAACAAAACTGAAACTTTGATTTTTAAGGATACTTGAAGTGTTGATGAGGGGATTTTCACAGCTTTGGACGATTATTTAAATGTTACTTGATGTCAGAGTTCAGTGAGGCAAGGAATGTGAAAGTGGTTTCAATCTCAGTTCATTTGCCCCTTGAAAATTTGCAGGGGTTGTGCTGTCTAGCCCTGTGTTGCTGAACCCACAGTCTGTACAGTCATCTCTGCTGCCACAGGTTGCACGTGATTTGTAAGTTATTTCTTAGTGAAAGTGCAACATCTTGTCCAGTTGTCCTTAAGTCTTCAAAACGAATATTGTCACTTCACATTACTGTTTGCTGAAGCACTTCTCTTTCAAGATTTTGTTTACAGTTCTCATCTTTTGAAATACATCAGCTGCAGTTAACAGTTGCAAAGTGGGTTGTGAAGAGGCAAAACCTTTGAGGATGAAGATTAGGAACTGAGTCTTAAGTTGTCTGTGTTTACAGGTGACCAGAATAGCTTTAATAGAAGTGTTGGTGTATATGTTAAGCATCTTGTGTGATGCCGTGTAAAGCATTTTATACAAGAAATTGGAATCCACGAGAAGGGCTTGAGGAAGATGACCTGTATCGATTGTCATGGCCAAACTTGCACAGTAAGTGGGAGTGTGTAAATTCTGGAAGGTTTTCATAAACCTTATAAAATAAAACTCTAATGTGACTATAGTTGTTTGAAAGGAGCGAAAAGCAACAGATTTGTAGTGTCAGTGCTCAGTGTGATCTTAGTTCACGGACTTCAGGAGGAGAACTTGGAAACATTGTATGCTACAAATTATGCTCTTCCCCCCTAAACAGCCCAATGCATCAATTTCTGTTATCTAAGGTTTGAGCTGGTCTTCTGCAGTGTGTCTTTATTGTGGTCTGATACTGTGACATCCTTCCATAGCTTTGTTCCTTCCTGAATGGTGGTGTATGAGTGGAAAAGCCATCACAGGTTTCTAAAATATGGGCAGTCTCTGGAATGCTGATACTTGTCAATGTTGTTTAGCCACAGTACAAAACCAAACCCAAAACTTTGATTAATGTGATTATGGAAAGAATAGGTGCCAAAGAATTGATGCCACTGATACTTGATGTAGGTGTTTGTCTACACACACAACGCCTTTGCAGGCTTCTGTGGTTAACTTTTTACTTACATTGGCTTAGCAGGTGTGCTGGAGGAAAGAATGGATTTTTTAGTGCATCAGTGATAGATGACCATATGTGTTAATTTTGATAATGAAGTCGCACAGGTATCACAAGTTTATATGAGAAGGCAGAATGCAGTCTGTTTGGCTGGAGGTGAACAAAAAAAAAATCTCTCCTAGTGTTCTGAATCTAGAAATACTGTTCCAGATGCTTTATGGGTTCCAAGGTACTATGTTGTATCAAAGGGGCATTCTCAAGCTGATTTATAAATCAAACCTCTGAAGACCTAAATTTGCTGCAGCATTTTCAGCTAACAAATGTATCCTAGTGTCTATGCATCATCATACTGTAATCAACTGCAATCAGTTTGGCAATTGCTTAGATAACCCTTCTTGGAAGGAATATGTCAATAGAAAGGGGTTCCTGTTTTAATCCTAATAACTCAAGCTGGAATGTGTGTTGTCTGCTGGATTGTTATTTGAAGTGGATGCCAGAAATTCTTATGATAAAATCAGTGATAATCATTATTCCAGGTTAAGGAGACACCAGCTCCACCCTAGAATTTCACAGGAAACAAAATCTGAAAAATATGATCCAAGATCGGACTGTATGTTGGCCCAGGAGCGCCTCTCATGCCAAATATGAATACCCAAATTCTAAAAGCCTTTCTGCCTGTGTGACCTTAGTTTTATTTCTTGTCTGTGAATTTGATCTTATAATTTTGAGATGCTCTTGGCAGGGAATTGGTAAGAAAAATATTTATACAGTTGCAGCTGTGTGGTTCTTCCGCATGTATATACTTGATTCCAGATGTCTAGATCCAAGCAGGAATTAAATGGAGTTGATTTTCTTTTTTAAAGGGATGGTAGTCAGGTCCCTGATGTGTAGCATGACTGCAGTGTAGTTTGTTGAAGATCTTAAAGTGACAGTAAGTGTTTAATCAGTGTTGGTTTCTCATTTTAAATAGAGGCAATTATGGCACAGTGTAATGTGAAAACCATAGCATTACAGACAGGTAAGCAATCCAGGACTTCATCAAAATCTTTGGATAGCCTTTGCTCAGTCTGAAATTGGATCTCAAAAACTAACTTTTGCACTTAAAGGTTGCTCAGTGCAATTGAAGCTGAACAGTAAAAATACAGTGAAAACCAAACAATTCTGTAACAGTTCTTTGAAGAAGGGGTATTTTTTCCTGTAACTTTATACAAAGCCCAAGTAGCAGCTCATAATGTACTGATGCTTTCTTAAAAAGTGTTTATGAATCTTTCCCATGTGCTAATATATTTCTTTATTATTTAAGATGTCATCTGTGAATTTAGCAATACTTCCAGTTGCTGAGAAGCTGAGATCTCCATCTTACTTTACTTTGTAGAAAATGGTGTGTGTAGATTGGGAGGAATGTGACCAGAGCCTGTAAATTGGAATATCTGGCTTATTCAGTCTTGTGTGTTACTCAGGTTGTGTGATTTGCTTTGTCATTGTGTTAAAAAGTACAGTGTGAAAGTGAGCTTCACTGTTTGAACTAGGTTTTAATATATGACAGCTCAAATTTGATTCTGTGACTTGGCTTTGCGTTTTGCTGTGTGTAGCTTGCAGAATTCTTTGCTGTTTGATAAAATTACATTCTCTCTCAAAGATTCTTAGCTGTTAACCTTAAACTGATGTGAAGAAATGAGGTAATGCATTTTATCTAAAGTATGAAAAGCTTGGGCTGGAAAAAATACTAAGTGTTTGAGATGTCATCTGCCAGGTTTATTTCGCTCCACATCTCAGTTTCAAGTGTATCTAGAGATGCAAACTAATTCTTGACACTTAGCGGTTGAACTAAATATGAGAGCAGGCATGTCCAACAGCTCCAATAAACATTGTTAGGGTTTATAACACTAACCTGAATTAAGTTTTTGTGTAGTTTTCAGTAGACATTTTACTAAAAAAAAGATTGAAATAGTGTTGCTTATTTGCTTATATGCTCTCCACTTGCATAAACACCTAGAAAAATGCAGAGACCACTGTTCATTTTGGGAGAACTGGTAGCTAAATATAAAATAAAAAAAAATAATAAATCTGATAATAAAAATCACAGTAAAACCACATTTAAAGTAGTCATTTGAATAATTTGGGCCAGTCTTGTTAATTTTGTACTTGAGAAAGTAAGACATTTTGACCAGTAAAAAGCAGTAATTTTACTTATGAGAGAAATAGGTACAATATTACCAGTTTATTTAGGAGCCCTGCAGTTTATTATTGACCTAAACAGCTTGTTCTGTAAGGACTTGGTGCCCGTCCTAAGAAATATTGAAGATGAACCTGATTAAAATACTTGTTGACCTTGTTCCTTATGTCATGAGCATCTCCTCACAGGTTTGGGAATGCAGTCCTGAAAAGGAAACACAGAAAAAAACCCAAAGCAGTAAACATCCCATTTTTTTTTTCCTAAATAGATGCATACGCTTTACTTAGTGAACAGACTTGGACTATGTTCACATAAATTCCAAATATCTATATTGGAAGAAATAGCAAATAATTAATAGCAGTTTTGTTCTTCTAAACCAGTTTCAGGAAACAGGTAACTTCAAAAGAGAGTGGACGTAACAATGAAAACTTTGACACAAGACTACCACACAGGGAACTTCACAAATACATTGTTCCTAGTTCCCTGCAGCTGCCAGGTGGACATGTTCACCAGGATTTCTGGCGTGGACAAGGCTTGGTTAGAAAAGTCTCTGTGTTCTTCAACAACAATTTTTTTAAAGCCAAAATAAGTAACCAGCAGAAGTGTATTTATTTTCCTAATCTCCCAATTTGCACGCTTCTTACTGCTTTCCTGACAGGATGTTTTGGTGGACAGTGTGTCCCTCCCTTAAGGTCAAGACAGGACAGGGAGTAGATCTTCACCCTCTGGAACTGGAGCCATTTTAAACAATGATGCACCTTTGATATGTGACTGTCTGCAGAGAAGAGGGGCATTAGCTACAGCACTTCCTCATATTGTTGTGTACTCAGAATCACGTCACCAGGAAAGTCTCAAATCTTTACAAAGTCCACATAGTAAACTGAACTGTGTGCAAAGCTATAATTTATGAAAACTCAATTTCTTGAAGACCTTTGTACTGATTAGTTTAAAACTCTGCCCTTGCTTTGTAGATACAGTTTAGTGGGCTGTTTTACTTCATGTGACACAGCTGTTTTAGACAGCAAGATAAATGCTGAAGGAGTTTTTTGGTAGTGTTTGGGTTTGTTTTTATGTTCATTTTTTTCCCCCAAATCATGACTCTTAATTTACATCCATCACATCTATATATACTGACTTCAGACATCTTTATATAGTAGAATTAGAGGGATGGGTTGGTAGGGATTTTTTTATTATTATTATTTTTAAAGCAGTTTTCTGCTGGAAATCATCTTGTGAACTTTTTTTCTGTGTAGGAACTAATTTCTGTCCTTACAGTGCTGTGAGTTGTGTTAAGTGAGTGCTGCTTCTGGATTACTTGTACTATTGCTCCTCATAATGTAAGCTTCTCAGTTTGAAAAAAATACCACTAGTTTAATTTCAGTGGCATTGATGTAACATTTTGAGAACTTCTTGACACAAGGAGTGCAAGAGGTACCGTGCCAGCTAACGCTGATGGGGCTTATTTGCTTATTTGTATTCTGAACCAGCAGTTAAATGTGTTTTGCCAGGTGTAGCACTCTGCTTATGGCGGTGTTGGTCCAAAAATCTGCCCTTGAAGTGTTCTCCAAAAAAGCTGAATTCCATTTTACTGCTGACACATAACATGTTTTCAGATGAGTGCAAAGGAGCCCTCTTTGTAAATCAAAATTAACTTACAAAGGGGATTCTGTGTATGTGTGCTCTGTGTTGTGGTGGTGGTGGTTTTTTCCACCAAAGATCTGAATGTAAGTCTGATCTCTGATTACAGCTCAAAGAGCTGCCAGAAGATCTACTGTAGTGGTTTGATAAGTGGTTAGCTCTTCTGGGAGGAGGGTTGGGAATGAATATCAATTTTCATAAGAGGTTTGATTTTTCATGGTCAAATAAAAAAGATGCTTTATTCAGGCAGTAGACTCTTGTCACCAGAATGATTGTTGAAACAAAATAATTCTTGATACACAAGCTGTAGATTTGCTTCAATACAGCAGTTTTGAGTATCGATATTTGGTAGGATTTTAGGATTTAATTAGGAAGTGTTTGACTTGCAGAGAGCACATGCCAACTTAAGCTAAGTATGTAGAATTCTAATGGAAGAATAGTAGCATAATTAATGTCAACTAGCAATTTCATCAGGGATGAAATTATTTTGTAATTCTAAGCAAATTGTAAATAGTTTTGGTGCACTTGTGGCAGTTGTAAAGCAAATCTTTTGCCTTTAAAGGGGAAAAAAAGATGGAAAAAGGATAGGAGAGGAAATCATGGCTGTATCTTTGGGTTAGATTTAATATTCACAACATAGTGATGTGTTGACTGCTGGGATGGAAACTTTCCATTAGTACCTTCAGTGAGATGGGGAAGAGGGGATTAGAGCTGTGACTTTCCTACTGAGAGCCTTTAATTTTGGTTTCTACAGAAATGAAGAGGACAATTGTCCACTCCTGAGCCTTCCTGAATATAAATGTGATGTTGTCTTTCACTTACCATGGTTCTTTTTCTTTCTTAGTTTGTTTTTAGCTGAGAAGTGCTTTCTTTCCTCTGCTGTTTTTAATGGAACAGAAAATGGAGATGAAAAGGCATGGCTTCTCCTTTAGGCTGGAGCTTGCACAGAGGCTCATTAGTCTGTTTCTTTTCTTTGCCTGGGTTGCTGAGCACTGGAATTGGTCAGGGCAGCAGGACAGTGCACCTGGGAAGCTGGGAGGGAAGGGCACAGCAGAGCCGTGCAAGACCAGTGTCCTCACTGTACACAGTCTTCTCTAACCACCATCCCATAGCAGTGGTTTGGATCAATTTAATTCTGGTAGCATTTTAATGTATGTGTGAAGGGAGTGAGATAACTGTGGAAGAGCCCAGTGTTATCTTGTGAAACTGTACAAGGGAGCTGGAAGTCTGGCCCTAACTCACATTTTGTAATTAATATTAGGACTGGATTTTGTATTTTGGTTACTTGAAGATTGATGGAAAGGGTTTTTCTTCCCCTCACTTTTGCCTATAGGATATTTATCTGTGGTTGAAGGTGTTCAAAACATGATGCTTTGGCGTATGTTTAGATAGCGATTGATGTTGGGGGTGGGTATTTCCTGATACTTAATGATGGTTTAGAAGAGTTAGTCATCACTGGCCAGGAAATACCAACTCCAGATTAGATCGAGTTCAATTACCTAGAAGACACTTTAGTGTCCGTCTGAATGAGGTATGTCGCCAGAGACATTGTGTTCATAATAGCATCTTGTTTTATTGTTTACTTGTAGAATTAGTGGCTGTATGTGGGTTCTGTGTGCTAGAAATATGTCATCTTGAAGTCATGACCTCTGCTGCCCTAAGTTTTGGGAAGTGGTCAGGCAGTGTTGCCTAAAAGTTGACTAAAATTCTGTAACTGCAAGAATTTTGGATTCTCAAATGAAAGAATACATAGTACATCTTTTCTTCCCGGCCCTGGGGCACCACAGTTGCCATCTATGTTAATTTTGCAGTGTATTTCAGGTTGGGATTCAAACTGCATCTTTTCAGGTTAATCACGTTCCCTTCTACATTCTAATTGGGAGTGATGGTTCTCTGCTTTTAGTCCGGTGTACACACATTAGTTTGTACTTGGCATGATAGAAATAAGTAAGTTTGTTTAAGAAAAATGGAGAAAAATGCAGAAGCTAACATATACTACTACCAAATAACCACGACATATATAACCAAGTGGGGGGGGGATATATTTTCTGACATTGTTAAAAAAAAGTATTTCTAAGTATTTCTAGACCCCCTTTCCAGAGATACTTATTCAGGATATTTGTTCTAGTCTTTACTGACGAAGTAAACCATGTCGATTGAATATATTGTGGGAGTTCAAGAGGGGTAAAAACCACCAGTGACTTCTTTAATTCAAGACTGAAGGGAGAAATTCTGGGAATATCTTCCTGGCTGCTTCTATCTCTCTTCTGCCTTTTGGCTTCTTTCCTTCTCAGGACAGGTGAATTTTTCCAGCTCTAGTCTTGTAAAAAAAATACATTGGGACTTAGTTGTGTAATTGTAGGCCTCTATGCTTCCATTAAGTATTAAGCTCCTTTGGAATAGGCTGAAACTTCATGCTGTCTAGGATTGCAACTGTCTTATTCGTGCACCTTGGGATCCTGTCTGCACAGTTATTTTTATAGGTGTGCGCTGAAGAGTAAAGTAGCTCTGTCAGTCATAAAGACAAACCTGAATGAGTGAAAGCAGGATTCATGAATAACACGAAATTCAGTTTATGGAACTAAACATACTACCCAAATATTTCACTCTGAGCCTTACCCTGCTCCTCAGTTGTTTTTTACAAACTTTCTTATATTATCAGTGAACACAGCTGGAGCTGGCAACCTCTTTCGTAAGCCTTGAATATGCAGAGGAAATGAGGCATCTCCAGTGGCCTGTCCCACTGATGCAATTGCTCAGGCTTTGCAGAAAAGGCAGGGTGTTGCTGAAGGTTTCACTGAAGTTGTTGTCTCCCAAGTGGAGGACTGTTGTTGCCTCCTAAAACTCACTGGTTTTCATTCTCTGTCACAGAAGGATGGACTTCATGAGCACATTAACTGCAGTGATAAAAAAAAGGGGTTCAGTAGATTATACTTATAATTTTATGGGGGTGTGTCAGTTGCTGCTCTGGTAGAATGTAATAAGTGACAGTCAAAGTAAGCTGTGCTAGCTTCTGTAGCAGGATATAGCCATTGCTTCTCATTGAGTTGTCCTAAGGCATTATGGCTGTAGTAGTTGGTTAGAAAATGTTTGCTTTGGAGTCTCAGAACTGATGCAGGCACTACCAGAACGTGTGCAAAATGAGGCAGGTTTTGCTGAAGGTGGCTTTGGTTTGTGTAGGCTGCAGTGTTTCCCAGATCTGAGTTAGTTATCTGGCTGTAGCCTTTGAGGCCATGTGCAGTTGGTTTGGGTTTCCTGAAGTGTTCCAGTGTACCTGACCCACTATGAGGGCTGTCCAGGCCCTTCCTGTTGCATGTCATATCTGGATGCCTAATGTGAGGGGTGTGGGTGGTGAAGAGAATTTGCAGGGAGTGTCTCAGGGCAGCCTGTTCAGCGAAGCCTGTGTCACAGCTACATTCTTGCCCTACCTTCTCTCTCTTGCAGAACTGTACCTTTTCATGCTCTGAATTTTGGGGAACTGTATCATCTGGATTTGTCTGTAGCGTAACTGACCAAGTCTGTATGGGTAGTAATCTGTGGAGTCCTTAAAACAAGGGACTTTTTTTTTTTTTTTTTTTTTTTTCAAATGGTAAGTAAAGTGTTATGGAAACCAACAATACTAAAGGTAAAAGTGAATGTTTTGTAGTTTTCAAATCCTGGGTGGACTGGATTCAAATTATTGAAGGGGGTATTTGTTAGCACTTCTTTGAATTAGGTACAACAATGTTCTCTGTCAGTTCTCCTTTCTTTGACTGGTTGTGTAACCTGTTTATTCCTTGAACTACGCTTGTGAATTTCCCCATCATTTCTTAAGAACTGTATACCGCATCTTTTTGTCTTAAGATTTTGTGAGCTTTAGCATTTGAGAGGTTCTATGAAAGATTATAAATAAATTGCGGGGCATCCTCAGGAAGTTTATTCCTTTTTAAAATGTGTATCCTAATATAACCGGGAACATCGTGTAGAGGTGCTTTTCATGTTCTCTGAACTCATCTCAATGTAAACCTTTAACTTCAGTGAGATCGTTAAAAAGTCCCTCTAATTATTTGCATAGGGAGAATCTTTAACCACTTAAAATAGATTCAGAAAAGGTTACTAGTTGATGGTATGTTGAAAGTTTGAAATGTAATATAATGTAAATTATATTACATGTTGAAATTATATTAAATGTTGAAATGTAATATAATGTAAATGCAAATAAACATTGGGTGTTCTTACAGTGTATTTAGTAGATAAATTTAAATGTTTCTCTAGTTTGAAGACTGGAGTCTTACCTTGGATTTGGTTTTAAACATCATACTCATGAAGCTGGTGCTATTAATATTCAGACTTCTACTCAAAATCTATTTCTTCTGTGATGCCAGTCAATAATTAGTCATTATAAAAGATAGATAGGATGTCGCTTAGCAATAGCTGTGTCAATGATGAGGTAATTTCTTTTTATTCATGTTTTAGTTGTTATTTCCTTAATTTTTTTCTTCTCAGACCTGGGATATAATGCTTAGTCAGTAATACTGACACACATAGCCTGTTCCCATCATCTCTGGGTAACTATATCTATGAAAAGCACATTGTTTCTTTTTGTTCCCATTCCCAAAATAATTGTATAAAGGAGAATCAGAGTCAGAGGTCTAGGTTCTGATTTTGTACCAGAGTGAGCATAGATTTACTTCACACGATGGTCATCAACCTGGGATACTTAGCTTTTACAGAGGTGTTCAGTCATCCCTCTTGCTGGTGTGTTGCAATTCCCTTGGTCCCTTCTGGAGTCTCCCTTCAAACACAATGGGAGCTCTGCTGAAAGCTTCACATGTTGTAGCTGTTTTAATTTTACTGACATAGTCGTTTTTATGTGTAACATAATACTATTATCCAGCAGGAAATACAGTCTCCGACTGTGACTCTCAAGACTATCAAATATTTTAGGAATGCTTTTTAACCTTCTTTCCAGTATCAGGGAAATAAGTATGTCAAATAGTCCTGTTCTGCAGCACCCACACCTCTCTACCCCTTTAGGAAAAAAATTTACAAGTTTGCTTTAGGTGTCTTCACTCTTGTGAAATGTAAGACAATTAAAAAAATTCTTTTCAGAGAGTAATTGTTTTTTAAGTTCAGGGTGGCTTCTAGAAGAGGAATGTAACAGTAACAAAAGTTTAAAAATCCTTTTTAGTAGAAAAGACACTTACCTATAGAGAATATTTTGAAAAGTAAAACTGTTCTGAGTAAACAGCACCTTCCCCTCGCTATCAAACAAACAGACAACAAAAAAAGGGAGTAAGACAATTTAACTGCAAAAACTGGAGCAGATCACACGTATGTCCAGCTATGAATATGATCTTAGGCTTGGGCAAATTTTAGGTATGTTTTGTGAAGTTAACTTATGTGGTCAGTCACATCGTTTGAGATTTTTGCCTTACTAGTTAATCTGGGTTTTCACACAAATTTTACTTGTTTTATGTAGAAAACGTAAATTCAGTAACAGGATAGTATGCGTTGGTGTGTAATATACAAGGGGGATTTTTCTGTAGCCCAAACTTTTGATTTCTTTCCCAGCCTTATTCAGAACATGCAGGCTGAATGCCCTAAAGTAGGCCATTTTCTGAATCTTCTCTTACTCCTTAATTTTGTGTTGCTGGGACTTTGCTGGGTGTGTAATTAGTATTTGGGTCTCCCACATATGGCTCCAATCTCCTCCTGTATCTCCAGGACTGGATATTTATAGCAAGCCCGTCTAAGTGCATTATTGCAGCGGTGAGAAACTGGCTCAGTGCACATTGTGATTCCTCCTGCGCCCATGTCTGTGACCGACTGTGAAGTTTTGGCATGCATTGCATTCCTGGGTGTGGTTGTAGGACAATCCACGATAACCTCAGTTATCTTGGCTTTGTTACAGCAGCCTGTTACACTTTAGAAGTTCGTGTTAAAGGCTAGGAAAAGCATTTAATTCCAGACTCTGAAGTTATTCTGTCACCTTCATCTTTAGTTCTTTTTTTTTGTAAGACTTCAGGGAGAGAGAAGTTATATGAGGAATAAAAAGGGCTTGTGTAGATCACTAATTTGATATTTCAAAATATTGGGAATAAAAATTTATGTAGTTGTGATTGCTTGTCAACTTTGGGGCTTAGAATTCAGGGCATGCTGAATTTCACCCTGTTCTTTCTGCTGTAGTTTCAGGGTTCAGGAGGTTTCATCTTGTACCACCAGTAAGTCTACTTCCAGTCAGAATGACTGTAATGTTTAATCCTAAGAGACTTCTAAAATCCAAGTTGATGGACCAAGAAAGGACTCAGCCTTGAGTTAAACTTGAGAACAGAAGGACCAAGTACAGGAAAGAAACTGAACATGGAAAAACCCACTGTAGCTGTCAGACATGACGCATGGACTGCAACCCTTTCTGGTGATAAGGAACTTCCAACAGGCAATGTGGATATGAGTATCCTGGAAACTGTTGTCACTTAATGGTGTTGTCATCGCTCAGACCCAAGACTTGGAAGGGCTGAGGAAGTTCTGTTGGTTTGTGTAGTCAGACACTGTACTTTATAAAGATGGTTCTATATCATCTCTGTGTAAACACTGCTGGTGGTCAACTTCAGTGGGTGTATTTCACAATAGAGAGAGGTGCAAAAGGAGAACGTGATTTTTACCCTTTCCTTTGTAGAGTATTTTCTTACAGACAGTGAGGGAACAATATAAGAACTCTGATCTCATTAAATACTTAATTTATCCTTAATTAAAAAGGAGTGACTTAAGTACTCTGCCCTTGAAAATAGTTATTATATTTGCAAATTGATAGATTTAATTGAAGAAATTACTTATGTATGTAAAATACTGAGTGTAAATAACTGGAGAACATGTTATTGCATTGATGATTAATCTTTTTGTATGATACTTGTGAGTTCATCAACTTTGCCTCACCGCTGCAAAATATCAATTTGACGTTACTCTTAAATCTGGTTAGGGTGAAATTGGAGAAAAAGTGGTTCGTGGCTTGCAACAGCACTTTTCGAGGCATATGATTTAAATGCCCATAGACACTTGCATAATTTTACTGTCATGAGAATAAATTGATCAGAGAAATACATGTAATAGCTACTTGGCTTTTTCTGCTCCTACTTTATAAAAGTTCTGTAATGTAGGAATCCAGCTGCTCAAGTCTCAGTGCTGGCAAAGCTGTGTATTTATGCTTGTAGGAAGGCTTTATATAAAAGCTTTCAGCATCTCTTACCTACAGTGATTAGACTGCCATGATGTTGAAATGAGGTAAGTTCTGTATTTCTTGTCTGAGAATTCTTTCCTTTTCCAGAAAGTAATACCACTGGAAGAGACCAGTGTCTTTAGACATGCTGTTGCTTGGTGTGATGTGTGCAGCTTCAGAGCTGCAGGTAAGATGCTGTTGTGTAGATGAACTCAGGAGGTGGAGTTTGGGAAGATGCAGTGCAAACCATAAGCAGAGTAGAAGGGTGACTCTGTAATACAGATAATTGCAGTGCACCTGATGGACAATAAGCCTTTGGAGTGAAATCTGACCTTTGGGAAGTAATGTGAGGTATGAGCAAATGCTTGATAATGCGAATAGGGAGACCTTAGCCATTCTGCTGCCTTTGCCTTGCTGAGTTTTGTTGATGATGAAGTGAAGATGGCTAAAGCTGGTGGAAGAATGGTGCAGCTTGAGTGGACTTTCTAGGTTCTGCCATGTGCAGTGATGTTTTCTGGCCAAGTGAAATGTATGCCTTTGGTAATATCCTCAAAGGTACTGTCCTCAAAGAGACATAAGGTGCTCCACAGTTTGTGGTCAAGATTGACTCTTCCAGAATTTGCCAGCAAGAAGGGATTATCTCAAGATATTCTGAGTTGAAAGGAATCCACAAGGATCATCAAGACGAGCTCTTAAGTGAATGGCCCATATGGGAATCGAACCCACAGCCTTGGCATTTTTAGTATCATGCTCCAACCAACCAAGCTCATCTCAGTGGCACGTTATGCCAACTTCTTGGGAGATCTGATTTTCCTAGAGTAGAATAAGCTCACTTTCTACCTCAGTTCAGTACCTATGTCACCAAGTCACTAGTTGTATTCCCTATTTGTAACTTCCATTCCTGTGAATGTAGTAAATAAGGTGAAGTTTAATGTATGAAGAGGAATTGTAATTAAGGAATGTATAATTGATTCCTTGTGAAGGAAGGTGGTGTTCTCTCCCACCTAATTTTAATAGCATTCTAAATGGTGTTCTCTGTATTGTCAATGTCCTATATGCTACCTATTGTATAAGAGAAAACTGCACATTCTGTAACATTTACTTCTTTAAAATTTTCTGGACTTAGAAAGGGAAGGCAGGACATACTGTGAAGAATGATATATGAATGGAATAGTTGTGCTACAGGCACCTGCCAGAATAATGGAGGTGCTGTTCAAATCAGTGGACTCTGTGACTAGTTGCTGGTGAAGATAACACAGTTGTGACTTTTATGGTTGTGTGAATCTGGTAGCACAATATCCAGTGTCCTTTTCACTGAGTCCCTGTCATGCCTGCCTTGCTGCTGCATGCCAGCTGTTCCACTGCAGGCATTTTTAGACTGCCTTCCTCTTCATCCTGTCTTCTATTGCCCAGCTCAGTTGCCACCCCAGGAAGCAGCTGTCTTTTGTGGAAGTAGGGTGATGTTCTCCATACCAAGATGGCAACACAAGGCACATGATTTCATCTGTCAGCCTGGGCAGCAGCAGCAGCACGATTTCCTGCTTGCCCCAGCTGTAGAGCTCATACTGCTTTTATGTCAAACTCACTCATACCAGGAGTGAAATTTGTTGCTTGCCACTGTGGACATCCATAAGCAGACAATGCAGAGTATGGCAATGGTAGAATCTGAATTATTCATGGGAAATTGTGTAAGTGATGCCTTGGTTACCTTCTGCCACTTGCTCTGTACTGTGTCTGGTTTTTGAGGAGTGATTTGTAGAAGTGCACTGTGCTGCAGATGGGGAAAGGCTGCCTTTGGGTGCAGGATTTCAGGGTCATCAGGTGATATTTCTGTCTTTGCTGAGCTTGAAGCTTCATTGATTGCTCTGATGGACTTGAGAATGAAGACAAATTTTCCTCATTATTTCCTGTTTGACTTTTCTTGTTCTTTTGCCAAGTAGTTAAACGTTGGGAAGATGACAGGTGTGTGATTCAAGAGGCTATTGCAGCCGTGTGGTTTTCCAGCATGTGTTACTTACGGGCAGTGCACTTCCTGGGACTCTTCTCTCTTTCTGCCACCAAACTCTGTGTGTTGCAGCAGATCATTGTAGCTGTTTACTGTGGTGAACAACACTTGATTTAGGAAGGTGAGAGACATCTGTGTTGGGTTTTACAGTTCTAGCCTAGCTGAGGTCATTCAATCAGACTGGTGTGTTTGTGAGGACTGTTCGGCATCACTGGAAATGCTGAATTGCCACTGTTGCTGGCAGCCCTGCCTGCAATCCTGTACTGACTTGTGGGCAGCCTGATCTCCCTCAGGGAGAACATGACATGCCACGCAGCTGTGGAATTAATTTCCCCTTCTGAAGGAGAGAGAACCGTGATCCCACATATGATAGACAGCATCCTACTTTGCTTAAGATCATGTTGGGAGTGAGGAAGGTAATTTCTATACCAGTAACAAAGCTACATACCTCTTTAGTTTAGGGCAATGTTAATATTGAACTTTTTTCCTGGGTTTGAACAACTGTAAAAAGATGGTCAAAAGCTCGATTTGTTTGAATAATGAACATCTTTGTCTGTTTGTCCATGTCTTGGCTGGCAGCTTATTTTAAAGAGAGTTAATAGGTGCTCAGTTGCAGTACAGTATGCAGTGTTTCTGTAGTTCTTATCAGCCCCAGCTGACAAAATGTTTTACTGATGGCTTGAGATGTTTCTGACTTAATTCAGCATATATTGCTTGTAATTATCTCTTCATTTGAAGCTTTTGAAATAAGAACACCTTTTCATGATCTTTTCATGCTCATAATCTTATACTGACCACTTATTTACAGATTGGGACTAAAATAAGCACAATAGTTTAGAATTGTTTAGCTGGGAGAACTGTTAATGAGGAATGGAGGCAGTTTTGTGAATATTTATGGGATTTTGGTATTCATGGAAGAGGGTGATAGTCTTAGCTCCTTCTATAGATAAACTGGGACCCTGAAAGGCAGCACTGGCATTTTGAGATGTGTATCTTAACTTTGTCTTTTAATGTATGATTGGTTAACTTTTAAAGTGGTCGATTTAACTTCATCTCACTAAGTGTTCTGCATCTTACTGCGCTAAGAGTATGGGAACAATTTTGATCTTAATTTCCGGATTCTACAGACAATTTCATTGGAGGTTTTTCATTATTATGTGGAGGTTATTTTAAACTGTTTGCATTAGAATGCACTTTCTGGCCTTTTCTTAATAATCATTTGGAGGTGTGAGTATAGCTTGTGAAGAAAGCACACATGCAAAGGCTCGCTCTTGGCTTTTAATGCATGTTTGTTTTTTGTAGCACAAATTCTGTGCTGATCTTGAAAGAGATAATAAAATTTCTATGCTAACAGAATTGATTTGGGGAAGAGAAAGCTAACAGAAAAAAATTGAATTAAGATCCCAATATTTTATCACCACAAAGGTGGTACAGTAAGTCTCAATCCATTACCTTCCAGTCCATTAAATTCTAAGACTTGTCTTTCTGAATTACTATAGACTTAATTTTGACTAGAAAGTAAAACTGATGTGAGTTCTTGCAGTTCATTTAGTAGGTAAAGCAGTTTTGCAAGTTTGGAGCAGTCTGTCTCAGGTAGTGACGTGAAATTCATATGTATACCTCCCACCCCTCCCTCCCCCCACTGTTATATTAGATGAACTGGTTTAAATACTGTTTACAAGCTGGAATTAAAATCCTGTTGTGGTCTTGGAAAGACCAAATATTTTGACTAGATCGTTAGGGAAATAAACATACTGCTTTCATTTCTTAATTAAAGCTTTCATTTAAAAAATCTTCATTATCATGAAGGAATTTTGTAATTATTAATTTGATTTTAGGTGAAAAAGGTAGAAACAGCCTCTTTGCATGTATACAGAGTTATTTATTTAGAGAAATACATTTTCATAGTTAGGTATACTTAAAGTGAATTTGTGTAACTGAACGTTTTTTTCTCTTCACTGAGTTTAATGGGAGTAAAACAAACAAACAACCTGATCTGGAGAGGAACCCCAGGATTTATTGATGTCTGAAGCTTTGTGATAATTCTCACTGAGCATGTAGTTGTGGATTCATAATAGTTTATTGCTAGTCAAAAATAATGTGTTACTAATTTTAGTGACCATCATGAAATGTGGTAACTTCTGTGGAAGGAAATGTCTGAGAGATTATTATCAGTGTTTAAAAAAACTGTGCCTGTGAGATTTTGTAGCAATAGCAGTTGAATTCCTATGTACAGCCTCCATAAAGACCAACATTACTATCCTTACAAGCAAAAGGCTTAAAATGCCGAGTGATAGGAAGAGAGAGTGGGGGAGGGAAGCATGCATCTGTTTGTAAGAGCAGATACGAAAAACTTCACTTGGAGTTCTTCAAAAAAACCTCAAACCTTAAAAGCAGACTGATCGATGTATCCTTTTATCACTTAATTCTATAGAGATCACCCCTTCCTTCCTCTCCCCTCTTACCCCAAATAAAAATATGCAAACATTGAAATTAGTAAGATGGAGGGTTTTGGCATAGGTCTGAGAAGCTTCAGGTCTGTTGCCATGAATAAAGAAAAATCCAGCCTTGGCTGGAGTTGTGGCAAATTGGTATCATGGTGTAATAATTCCAGATTGTGGGACTGTTCTTTAAAAGAAACACTTGAAATTATCTAAAAAAAGCATTGTCTTGTGAGGTATGGGGAGAAAATGACACAAGTTCCCAGATGAAACCTTTTATAGCCCATATTGGACTTGACTTTATCACTTTATCATCTGTCCTTTATTTTAGCCCATATTATTTTTTTTTTTTTAATATCCATGGAGTCATGGTTATAGCTTCAAGACAGACGCATTTTTAAGAAAAGTATTATAGCAGAATCTGAGGGGGGCGGGGAAAGTAAGTCACCAAGTGAACATACTCTTTTACCGTCATATGAACATTGTTCTGGTAACTGATTCTACTGCACTTGGAATTGGGGAATGTTTTTTTCCCAAAATTACATACATTAGGATTTTATGAAGGTAAATGCTTATAAAAGATATTTCTTTAGTTATGTTGCTATATATAATTTTCAAAATCACTAAAGTCGTGCTTAGATCTTAAGGCTTTGCAGTAAGCAGACATGGGAAGCATTAGGCACAAAGTGAGGTTTTACGTTCTGTGTCATGATAAGGAATCCTAGTTGTCTATATACAAAATGGTACCAGAAAGCTGGAATTGTGTTGGAATTCTCTGTTTAGACATCTCTCACAGGGAGTATGGTGACAGATTCCTTAAATATTTTGTGAGTTCTGTGGGTGATGAAACACGTGGTGCATATTAGACTCCAGTGAGGATGCAAAATATTTTTAAAGGTATTTAACTGGTGAGGGAGTTCAGAGAGCATTGCCTTCTGTGTGCTTAAAGGAATTTATAGCTTGTATCTGACTTCGTTAAAATAGCTTCAGATTTGATTACATTTGTGTAAAGCAAATGGATTTGGGAAATAATTGTGATAGTTCCTTGTATTGTGTTGTAAAGAGTTACTGTGAAAAAAGTGTTGTGGAACAACTGAAAACTTGCCCTGGACAGGTGCAGAAATGTATACATTGATTCCTACTATAATAAATAAGATTCATGTAAAGAAAAAATTCATGTTTTTAGAAGTCAATCCCAGTTGCAATGCTGGTCACCAGAGTGAGTTCCTATAAACATTCTGCCTATCTTTTACGTGAAAGTGAACTTTTTCTGTTGTTAGGCTTAATGAGGGATGATCAAATTATTTTCTGATATTCTGACAGCCTGAAAAAATTACTGTATCTTTTGTCTGGGCTCATTTTTATTATTAAAACCTGCCACTTTTTCACAAAAGCTTGGTACAAAGCTTCACAATTTCACTTTGAGTTCTAAATTAATATTAAAAATGCCTTTTGTGTCACTCGCTCTCCTCCTTCTTTGCATGGGCTGCAGTCAAAAGTGTGGTTGATTTAGCGTGAAGAAAACCCGCAGATAAGAGGGCCTTAATTATATTTAGCTGTGGAGGATGGGAGCGATTGAAGTGTCTTGAACTGCCACGGAACAGCTGCCAGGCAGTGACTGAGGGGAGTGCTTGGGCCCAGTGCAGTACTGGTGTAACAAGGAGTCATCTGTCATCCTCTGAATGACACACTTCGTGGCAGTTTACACTAATTTGCATTTCGTAATTGAGATTGACTAGTGCACCCATGGCGTATTGCCACAATAATTCAAGTGTTGTGAGCTACCTGGGGTATACAAATTCATTTCATTTAGATGTCTTGAGCTATAGAAACTTCTGCTTCTGTGTGCTTGGGAAAGGGAGATCCTTACACTGTAGTGAGCCAGCACTCGGTGGTGCTGCGGCAGTTGGGTGTGAACAACTCTGCTGTGGTGCTGTGACAGCTGCAACACGGAGGTGTGGCCAGCTGGACTGGCCCTGAAGGGACACCAGCTTGGGAGTGTGCTGCTTCACAACAAAGGCTCCATGGCACAGTAATTCTCTCTGATACAGTCAGTGGTGGATCCTGGGAAGAATAGAAGATTAAGACATGAAGACTTCCCAGCTGGTCATACTGGACTGGGTGATTTCCTAAATGGATGGCTGCACCACCTCCACTATAGGTTCAAATAAATTTTGGAAGTTTCAATCAAATAATTAATCTGGGTGGTTTGGGGATTTTTTTTTTTTTAATTCCTTTCTGGTTTTAGTTTTTAAACTTTCCCACAGCTAGGAATTGTCCTACTTAATTTTGTATCTTGAAGAGAAATACTCTTTTATTGAAACCTGGACTGCTGGTGAATTCTATTGCTTTTTCACTGTTCCAACAACATAAGAATTGGGAAATCATCATTCCCTTTTTATTTTCTAACATTATCATACTGTTTTATTATGATTATGATTTTTGTAGCTTTCCCCACTAGAAAATTGGTTTTCTGAGGTGAAGACCTTTGATGTATCTCATCTGTCCTTGAGCTGAAGGTGTTAAGTAGTCCATGCTATCCTCCTCATCCTTGCTTCTTTCCTCCACCTTCCAGTTTCACTTCAGGGAGGGTATATTAACTACAAGAACTATATGGTATTGAAGCTGAGTGCAGTCTGGTCTAATGCTATGGCGTCTTGCTGGCTTTGCTCTGCTCCTTTCATAATAATTCTTACTCCTGTTTGCTTATTTGACAATTAAACTTTTAGAGGACTAAACATGAGTTATGACCTTTCCTAGACAATAGTAATAGCTGAATTCATATTCATTGCTATTTATAATTACAGCAGCTTTTTTACCCTTCTTCCGTGTGCTTTTCTCTGCTGTTTTTATTACAGAATAATTTCTTCTTGTGCGATGATGTTGTATTTCTAAGATCAGTTTAATCTACTCCAGAACGTTTTGCGTCACCTCTAAACAGTTGCTGAACCGTTTTTGTTTGAGAGCCTACATGAATGAAAGAAACATTGCTGGTTGTGGTGGAGAGCTCTCTTTGCTTCCCTGTTTTGTATCTGAGCATGCCACTACTCATGTGGATTTATCTAGTTTCTCTGTACCTGAATCCTACTTGCTGACAGACTCCGCAGCACTGCTATTCATTCCCACTGAAGGCTTCTCATAAAGCTGATACAAATTTATGGTTTGTTGTTCCAAATTTTTCCAGAATGTGGGCTATATGTACTGCTGGGCTGGACCGTGCTGTGGGCTGGTGTAGAGCAGTGTTGCAGGATAAGTTGTCCAAAATGCGGTGGCTTTTGCTTTTGTGAAACATTGTATATGGACCACGGGTAAATCTTCACTATGAATACAAGTATATTTTTTAAAATCTTGCTAAAATATATCCTCCTAGTAATCTGATTTAGAGTGCGGTTGGTTCCTGAAACACGTGCTCTGGATCTGTAGCTCATTTTGTCTGCTCTCTCTGCTCTCACCTAAGAGCTGGAACCAAAATACAGCGTGTGTTCATATGTTTCTGGACTCCCAGTAAGTAGGGAGCGATCAGGTCAACAGCACAAAGGTATGATTGACTGATTTATATTCCACCCGACTAAGCAGCAGATGTTTGGCCTTGTTTAGTCAACACTGATTACTTGCTTATGAAATACTCATAGGTCCTGCCGAAGTAAGTCCAGTGTAAAAACCTAAGATTTGTGATTGATCTACCAGTAAAAGATGCTTATTTTACTTATAAAAGATTTTTTTTTAAATTTTGAAAATGCATTTATTTTCATGGGATTTGACATACATAACTTCAAGCTTGCAGTTTGTGGAATTGGGTGATGAAAGAACATACTTTTTGTATTTTCTTTTATATCTAATTTTGTTTTGAAATTTAGCATATATTTGTAAAGATACCTTTTAAACCGAGATGTTCATGTTTGAAAACTGTTGTCTGATATTTAGCTGCCTTAAATGTAAATGATTCACTTGGAAATGACATGGCTTGGTTAGTTAAAACGATTCACGTGTGCAGATGAGCTGCAAAACAGAATTACTTGAACTGCTTTCCACAAGGCGCGTAGCTAGTGTTTCTTTACTAAACTTCTACTTATTTTCTGTTATTATAGATAATATAATTCAGCTCACTTTGTATCACATCAAGTGTTTAGGAGATCTGCTTTCCACCAGTGACTGACAGTCTGTGGAGTATTTTTAGAGTGAGCCTGCAAAACAAGGGGATTACTGCCTTCTATCTCTGCTCTTAAACCTCTTAGCATATTGTTTAGGACCATAGTCAGAGTTTGCAGTTGCTGTGGTGTCTGATGAATTGGGACATTTGCTTTAGAATAGTTATTGATGGAGAAAAGGCTCACTTTGTTTTATTTGCTGAATTTCACAGGTTTAGGAGAGGTAAATTATTTATCTTACATCTGCTGAAAGGGGCATTGTACATCTTTAGGAATAACTTCAGCCTTGCAATGATCAAACTTGTATTTTTGTGACAGTTTAAGAGTCTGAATGTTTACTTTAGTGATACTTCTGTTACATAACATTGTGGAATACTGACTCCTGTGTTTAATTACTGCAGTCTCGGGGTATTTTGTTTGAAAAGTGTATTTTGAAAAATCGTAAGATTTAGGACAGGGCCCCTGGTAGCTGAAAGTTTTAGCCACATGATTGTTAACAGTGTGTTGGAGTGCAGTTTGTTATTTCATTTCCTGATATTTCATAAGCTGTTTACAGTTTTTGTTTAAGTCTGGCTTTTGCCAGTAAAATGTTGCTGTCATAATATTGTTTTTTCCCCTTCTTTCACCCTTATCTGTGGTGCAGATAGAATTGTCAAGTGCTCTGGAAAGAGTTGTGGAGTGCTCACATGATACCTTAGTTCAGGTATAAGACAGCAAGAAATCTGATGGATTTGAGGATGTCTTGTACTTCACATCATATGATAACAATGCATCACGATTCCAAAGAATGCTGTCAGAGACATTATTGTCACAGTTCTGATCTCTTTGGTCTTACATAAAGAGTTTAAGGTTGCCATTTCTGCTGTATTTTCAAAGTATGATCTAAATATTACTTTCATTTCTGAAAGGTGATTTTTCTACGCCTGGTATGCTTGCTTCAGTAGACTTTTAGTTGTGTATCCAGTGATTTATCTTCAACAAGGAAAATCCCTTTAATTGGAACGCTAAATAATACCAACAAAATGTGTTTGCTGGCTGAACAAATGAAGAAATGCGTCACCTTGATGCATATTTTGATAGAATGCTTACTTGTAGTATTGTATGATTAGATGTTCATTGGGTAATGAAAGGGTGAATGGGTTGGAAAGCCATGTGGTTAGTCAGCCTGTATTGCGAAACAGGGGCTGTTAACGTTTTAGTGAGCATGCTCATACGGTTACATGCCTTCATTTGCTTCAGTGTGACAGTGCTGGATTTAATTAGATTTTATGGGATCTAAACTTACAAAAAGGCTCAAAGTTCTGCATTCAGGATCTGACACATGCAGTGACCTTTTCTTCCTTAGAAGATAAGGGTACTCTGTGTGCTTGTGCTGGTGAATAATTGCAGAGAAGCTGTTGCAGGGCAATTGCAGCAAGTTTTGGCTAACCTTTAGAGTAGGCTTGGAGAGATAGGACATTACATGTTTTTGTACTGTGTGAGTGGGAGAGGAGGGGAGAGTGTTTGCATAGCAGCAGTGCTTAATAAGGATTTTTCAGAGAAGTAAAACTCCATCCTGGCAGCTTCATAATAGACAGGGGACAGACTATTTACCTTGGCAGCAGTCAACTTGCTTTCCTAGCTTGCCTCTTTTGTTTATGAATGAAATGTTCTTACATTGTCATCTTAAATTTAGGGACTCAAATTGTACATTAGAGAGCAAAAGGTATCTAAATGTTTTGAACTGCTTCTATTTGGGTTTGTACTGCAGGTAAGCCTGCCAAACCCAAACCTCATCTTAAGAGAATGACTTGAAACAAGCATATTTCCTCACTGATGTGCTTGTGTTCTGGTTATAACCAAGATTTATGATAATGTTGAAGTGGCAGCAGTGAACTGTATTTTATTGGAAAAAGCAATGTGAAATACTCTGGTGGAATACGGAAGTGTGGGCTGTTCAAATTCCCTGGTGCAGACCATGGTGGATTTCATAGTATGAATCAAGTTTTCATAGTGCTCAAAAGATAGCTGTTAAACATTAGTCTGTGGACAGGTGTGCCCAGGTTGTACTTGCACAAGAACTCAGAGCCACTGAGCTTTCTAAGGATGCAGATCTTCACAGCCATGCAGAGGAATGTCTCTGGAGTGTTTTCCTAGTAAGTAGGTTAGGTAAACACATTTTTTTCCAACAAGATTAAGATTATTTGCATTTCCTCTTAGGTCTGAAATATCAGGTGGCTTTGGCAGGAAGAATGCATCCTGATTCAGAAAGCTTTGATATTAAGAAATGAGAGAAAAACATATTAGAGATAGATGAGGTTTCTGCTCTGGGTTTCAGACTCTTTTTGGCTTGGCCCCTCAACAGTATTAGGTGTATTTCACTTGGGAAGAGCACATAAGGGAGCAGATGGTTGTGCGTGGCCAGCAGACAATACAGGTATGAATGAGACCTTTTTTTCCTTTTAAATTACTTAACCTGATAATATCAATTTAATTGGATTTGTTTTATATGGAGGCTTGTAAATTTTAGAATGATCCCTATAATACATTGTTCTTAAAACCGTATTTCCCTGCTGTTTGAAGTGCATACTTCTAGGAATTTTGTTCATGTGTCAATACTACTCCTGGTGGTTCACGTTTGTAGGACTTTGTACTACAAATCAGGAGGATGGCACCGGCGTGGGTGGGGGTGTGTGGGGCGGGGGTGTGTTCCCTCCTGCCCCCGGGTACTCTGCATTTGTTGCAGACTGCAGAGAGTACTTTGCCCTTGTTTGACCCATGACTTCCTTTTTTTTCTAGTTTGGTAAATAGGAAACAGTATTAAATTCTGAAAGAAAATGGACAGTAATCCCAGACTTGCAGAATGGTTTTAAAAAACCAACTGAAGACTTAATACCCGTTTTTATCCTTTTTCATTGCAAACAGAAAAGATAACAGATAATTGAATGGAGATTAAATAACCTTTGTGGAGGCTAGAGTTCATAAGAGAGAGAAAAAAATGTTCGTGCTGTTTCTTTGTCGTGAATGTTGAAACGGTTAAGTGGTTGCTTCGTGTGAAATATGTAGCACACCCTAGTTTAAAATCTAACCAGTTGAGTTTGTGCATGCAGTTCAGGTACCGAGGTGCCCATATTGTCCTCCCCCCCTGCAGATTCTGTAGGTTGGATTGCTCAGTAGCAGCAACTGCTCTGCAAGAAACAGCTATCGACAGTGTAAATGAATTGCTTATCTAAAGGTATGGTTACGTGGGTAAACTGTTGCAAAGCTAAGCTCCAAATTTGCATCATCAGCAGCTTCCTCCTGATCTAACTTCACTTAACACAAAAGTGTACCCATCTCTCACTGAAGGGTAAATTGCTGGCTTGTGCTCACTGAAGGGTGAAAGTGAACACAGTTGTACAGCAGAGCAGCTAACAAGACATGAATTAGCATGCTGGTTTATCTTGCAGTAATTTGTTCTGCAGCCATAACCTGATGATGCACAAGACAGTGAAGCCAAGAATGCTTCAACATGCACTTTCATCCATGACAGTGTTGTTTCTGTCTCTGTTGTTTCTGACAGCTCTGCCCCTGAGCAATCAATGGGCTGAGAGAGGTGTGAATGGTAGTTTTTCTGTTGGTCAGAAGAATATGATGCTCCAGCTCTTTTTAAATTGCCTTTGGAGCTCTGTTTCCAAAATAAATAAATTTGCGTAAAAATAAATGGCAACATAAATTTAAAAACTCATTTGTCTTTTTGATACCTTTTGTAGGTAGGTGCTTTGGGAAATGGTCTAATGTCTAGTCTCATGTTGTAATCTCTTGAATTACAAAAGTGATGGAGATTTTCATGTTGTGTGGGTGGTTTTGTTTTGTTTTGTTGAGGTTTGTTTTGCTTTTATTTTTCTCCAGTGGGAATGACCATTCAGATACTCAGCTGTCTGCAGCAAGATAACCTTGAAATGTACCAGGACCCAACGTGACTCTTATTTCTCCAGAAGGCTCAGGGCTTTCAGCCTTTGTTGGCAGTTTGTCTCTGATGTAATGTTGTGTTTTGTGATTTAATTAGATTTTGAGTTCCCTATCTTGACTTTTTCACTAGGTTTATCTTCAAAGTCCTCTTTCTCTAGGTCCAAGCTGGATTTGTAAAAGCAAAAAGGAAATAGAGGTTTTGGTGTTTTGGTTTGTCTCCTGGGTGATTTTAAAATACTTCTAATTACATGACAAAAATATGTTGCTAAATAAAAAACAAAAATCAAAGTCTGATAACTTTCACCTTACATAATCCCAACACATAGTATCATTTTTTTTACGGTAGCAGTGATGCTGTCAGTTTAGTAGAAAATACCCTGATAGCTTATTGCAGCCTAGGCTGGTGTCTGTTGTGTTGACAAGCACACATAGCTTGCATGGAAATGTGAAGTGCCCTACAAAGAATTCAAGTAGAAAATGCTCACTCATCTCTCTTTAGAGCTTCTGTGCAGAGATTCTGAGTTCCAGACAAAATTAGTAAAAATTTCAGCACTTAATTGGAGCAATTCACGTGCTTCTCTCCTGAATCCTCAAATATGCAGCCTGTGTGAATTGTTCTATTTAACACTTTCCCCATCAAGTGACAGCTCTAGTTATGTTGTCCTGACATGCATGTTACCAGCAAATTAGGTATTTATAGGGCATACTGTTTTGCAACCTACTCATAAGTCTGATATTTCAGAAAACCCGAGTGTGGTCATTGGAGAGAGCTTCCTGGTTGCCTGACAAGAAATTAATTTTGCTGTTTGCCAGCATTTCTATCAGATAGAATAAGCTATTTTTAAACTGTTTGTTGCCAGCATGACCTCAAAATTAGAACATGTAGGAAAATGAGTTTGGTTTTTGGTGAAGAGGAAGTACTTTGGGCAAAATGCCACCTCAGTTTCTCATACAAAATGTAGTTGAGGAACTCTTATTCTTATCATCCCCTGGGGATTGAGATTCCTGGTCAGAATAAATGTCTGATAAGGCGCCAGTCTCATGGGCACCAGTAATGCCCGGGAGGGAGAGGTCCAACAGAATGCTCGCATAAGCAAATGTTATGATAAGGCAATTAGACTGCGGTTTTTCACAAGTGGTACAGTGTTTGTGTGCTGTCCTCAGTCCTTGCTTTGCTATTCACTGAAGTTTTTGAGATTCAGAGTTACCTTGAGATCTTCAAAACTGACACACGAGCCCTACTGCATCTAATTGTATCTGCTTAAGAGTGTGTTGCCCCTTTTGGCAGAGTATCCATGTCCGTTTGTCCCTCACTGGAGTGCAAAGTCGGGCAGCTGGGCTGTGAGCCATGTGCTGACCAGATTTCTGCACTTTGCACTGAAGCAGCTGGAGCAGTGGTTTTGCTCATTGTGCTGTGGCACTGCCAGTCTGCAGCAGGGACAATAGTGGGTGTCTGTCCTTATGAGCTGAGGTGCCATGTAGAGATTTGCTGCAGTATATTTCACCTGCCCAAGGTGATTGAATGGCCTCCCTTGAAGTTCTGATTCCTTTAAACTGATGCACAGAGTCCTCTGTCTGCAGTTTGTAAAACAAAACACATAGCTAATATTGCTGTAATGCCTCTCTGAGCCTTGATGGAGGATAGAAGCTTTGCAGCTCCTCTTAAAACTTCGAGAATTGCCTTTGCACATTCAGAGATTTTTAAATGGTTTATAGCTTGTAAAATAAACAATGTTTATAGAAGAGTGTTGAGGTTTAACCCCAAATGGCAACTAAACCCCATCGAGCTGCTTGCTCACCCTTCCCGGTGAGATGGGCAAGAGAATCAGAAGAGCAAAGATAAAGGGTTGAGATAAAGATATTTTAATAGGTAAAAAAAAAGTCACATAGGCAAGCAAAGCAAGAAATTAATTTAATGCTTCCCATGGGCTGGCAGGTGTTTGGCCATCCCCAGGAGGGTGGGGCTCTATCACACACAGTGGTTACTTTGGGAGGACAAACACNGAGCATGGTGCCATATGCTGTGGGACATGCCTGTGGTCACTTGGGCTCAGCTGTCCCAGCTCTGTCCCCTCACAGCTTTTTGTGCCCCGCAGCCAACTCAGTGGTAGAGTGGGGTGAGAAGCAGAAAGGACCTTGACTTATTGTAAACACTCCTTAGCAACAACTAAACCAATGTGTTATCAACATTTTTCTCAGCCTAAATCCAAAACACAGCACTGTACCAGCTACTGGGAAGAAAATTAACTCTGTCCCAGCTGAAAGCAGAACAGAGCTGCTTCAGTTTATTGAGTGGTAAGAAATGCGTGTGTTTTTTATTTGGACGTATGTTCTAATCTCTAAATCCACTCAAGTAAATTCAAGAAAATATTTTATGTTCCTAGTTATGAGAAGCATTTTGTAGCTGTGAAGGAATGAAGTTAACACTTCTTTATAACTAGATAATTGTGATTGAGAATTCTTCAGCAACTTCCCATCCCTGCACTTAGACTGCTTGTTAGACCTCCTGGCTGTTCTAGGTACCTGCTAGGGACAGTTGCCTATAGCCTTTGGTGTGCATCCCAAAAGAACCCTTAATTTGCATTTGGATTTGCGTTGCTTGGAGTGTCACACCTTGTTGCTTTAAAATGATCAAACAACTTTGAGCACAGTGTTTGCTGTGAAAGTGGTGTTTAGTCTGGCTGCTCTCTAATGTAGAGATACTTCAGGAATTATCCCGTATGCTGAAAGAATGCTCCAGAATGCTGCAAGACCCAGGAATAATGGAATTCAAATGCCACTGACCTTGTGTGTGTGACTATCGTGCTTATTTGCGCTTAAACAATTAATATCAGCACACTTAAATTACCCAGTCTTAGTGATATAGAGGTGTTTTCTTTATCCATGGGTCTATCTTTGAATTATTTCTTATCTTACAATATTTCTTTTAATAGATGATGGAAAGATGGAAGATACTAGAAAACTAGCCAGTACATGCCACTAAGATACAATGGGAATTGACTTGTTTAATTATCTGTTGCCTGAAGAAGAAAGTAACAGTTGCTGAAGGAAGTTTTAGGGAGTCAGTAACAAAACACATACCTTTTTGTTATTTGGAATGGCTAAAGTGTGCCATGAGATACAAAACAATTTAGTATTTGTAATTAGTGGTGGGCAGTGATATTCTGTAATGCTTTTAATTTCTCACTTTTGTTCAACTTTGAAATAGTTGCATTTTGACTTTAAACTTCTTAAATATCAGATACCATGAACATGAATGTGTTCATTTTTCTCACCTATGTTGTATAGTTTTGACTGGAAGGTGCTACTTCTTTTCAAGGTTTAAAATCGTGTTCCAACTGCTTTTAAAGCAGCTTTCATTCAAAGGCCAGCTATTGACTCCCATAAATATCTATATTCTGTAGTTTATTCAGTCTAATGGGAAATAAGTATATGTAATCCAATTAGATTTTGTTGCCTCGCATTCTGCAGCATCTTTTTTTTCAGTCAAAATGAGCTGTCATGGTTGTGAGAAGGCTTCTTTTTCAAGAAAGATGACCAAATCTCAAGAAGCCTTTCAATATGTCTTCAGTATTCCCCACTTTGTATCCCATATGATTTTACTTCTTTAGGTGAATATCGAGTCTTTTTATTAGTAGTAATGTCTCTGATAGCTTCTTGGCTAATTGTAGTTTGAATCTAGGGAAGGTGAGCTTGTCTAAAGCGTAGAGTGGATTGTATATAGAAATTGATACATAAAGGCATAGCATATACAAAGTGTTGAATTCAAGGCTTCAGAAGTGTATTTGCAGCACTGTCTTCCCCGTTTGAAGTAGTGCATCTCTCATTTAACCATAAGAATTCTATCAGTAGACTAAGCAAGGGCTGGACTATTCCCCTCTGTAAAAGCATGAACCTATCTCTTGTACTTAATGAACCTGTGAATCCTTGCTTTGCATGAGTGCCTTGGAAGCTTTTGCTGTTGGTGTCCTGCTTGGTTGCTTTAGGTAGGCGTTTAAATTTGAGGAGGCAAGATTTCATGTGCATCACTCTTTAGAGCTTCTCTGTCAGCTATTTGAGGTAACCGTATGCTCCCAGTAATAGTTATTCCTGGGTCTAATGCTTCAGTTGCTGTGGAAAGATGTTAAAAAAGTAATGTGGATTTGTGTTTTCCATTTCAAAGTGAATATCCATGTTTCTCTGAATATGTGTCCAAAATATTTTCCTCACACAGGCCCTTTCTTTCATCTTTGCAAAAGCTCAGGTTTTCCGCAGCGCCATTTGTCATGATAGTGGTTGACCCAAAGTGGCTAAATATGTGTTTGGTGCCTATTGGCAGTATTCTTTTTTTTCTTCTTCTAGGACGTGAAAATCTGAGAAATGAACAAATTACGACAAAGCTTTAGGAGAAAGAAAGATGTCTATGTCCCAGAGGCCAGCAGGCCTCACCAGTGGCAGACTGATGAAGAAGGCGTTCGTACTGGCAAGTGTAGCTTTCCTGTTAAGGTAAGAGTTTCTGCCTTTCTTTTGGATATCCATGAGGTACTCTTGCCATGAATTATTATTTGGGGTTTTTCTGGCAAGCATAAGGCAGAGACATGCTTCATTACACACTGACCTATTTTACAGTCAGCTCTCATTGCAGAGGATGTGGCTTCTTTCTTAAAACCAGATGGCTCCTGTAACAAATGCCTTGGAAAATCAGTCTGAGGTATCCTACATTATTATCTAGTTGAAATAAATCATGCAGCTAGGTAGAGGAGTAATACAATATTTGTCTTCATTTTTCTGGAAGATCAGAAGTGATAGACCTCTTGGACTGCATGGAAAGGTACTCAGTTCTCGCTGTTAAAAGTGTACTTGTGGTTACAGTTTTACTTGTGAGGTAAGTGATGGGCTGTGCTTGGAAAGCAATCCTTCCTCCCTCTCAATAATTGAAAATATTTTCATATTTAACACCTGGGATTTCCTGCAGTTCATGAGGTTAGAAGCACTTGCTAACTTCTGAGAATGCCTCTTTGCTATGATCTTGTGTGTGTATATTACAGACTATTAATGCATATGAAACTGAAATTACCTGTTAAAATTCTGGTAACTCATTCCAGATTATCAGAGTATCATAAATAGGTCTTTTCTTTTTTGTGTCCAATTCTCCTTCCTCTTTCTTTAACAAACTATAATTTAATGCTTTAAAATAGTATTTAATATTAATACTTAATAAATACCAGAATAAAAAAAATCTAAAATTTAGGCTTGTTGTGTATGGTCCCATTTCTTCCTCAAGGTACACTAATAGTAGATCTACAGGAGGTTGTAAGTAGATGATGCTTGAGGAAGGCTAATGGGTTAAATATGTATGTACAAGGAACACAGTCTGTGGTTCTGACACCTAAGGAGCCTTCATTAGTTTTTCTCTGTATTATGCTTAAAGTAATTCTGTCTGATAGTTAAAAATGTGATCTTCCTAGCTGGAATTCTTTAAACTGACTGTTGCATATTTTTGTGAAGTTGTGGATTGGTGTAGGTGTGTGGTAAGTATGAGATAACTTTCACACAGGGTTAATGCCCTGCTTTACCCTACTAGAGTTGCTTGTGTTCTTTTACATATACTCAAGTGTGTACAACATTTCTAGTTCATGGCTGCTTGCTTATTTTTGTCTTGAGTTATTTTTCTGCTAAGAGGAAGGAACTGTAATTCAGTACTAAACAGAGATGGTGTTTTGCCAAAGCTTTGAAAGTAATTGCTCTGTGAAAGCTCAAACTTAGATTAAGGTTTAACGTTGTCTGGGAGAGAACAGAGTTTTGAGGATGGTGATTTTTTCATAACTTAGGCATTACACAGGTTGAAAAGTAGAGTGCTCAATTTCTAGGCATTTAGTTTTATTCAAACTTTTTCAATCCTTTACTGAACACAAAGGGTGTGAACCACTTCACGCTGTTAAAAGACTGACTTTTTATAAACTCGAAGTCAGGACTTGCACTTCTAATGACAAGTGCTTCCTGTATTTAAATGAAGCATTCATCTATTCTGGGCACATGTACCCAAAGTCAGAAAAGGTTTTGGCCTATTCTGTGCTGAAAAGGCGTAGAGATGGATGAATCTTTGCATCCTGTCATCATAATGGGACTCATGTGTACTCATTAGTCTGCTTTTAATTGGAATTCACTGAATTAATTTAATTTGTTCTTTGGAACAAAATGCTTTTAAGGTAAATGTAAGGGACATTTCTTGATCCGGTCAGAATGGTAGGCTATTAATATCTAAAAAACTTGCAATTAGGTGAAAACTTAAATTCAGAACAATTTGATATTAAGAGGCATTTTATCTTTCTTGATTAGAATTTATTGTCCAAAATAGTGTGCCTTGCTATGGACAAAGTGGAAATTTTTCTAAGGCTTGAGATGCAGAGTGGGTGTTAACTGGTGTTTAATGGATAGAGACAGGAAGTATGCCATTGTGAGGGAACAAGATAAACCAGATGTAGAGTCATCGCTTTAGTGGGTGGTACTGTATTTTGCTCACAGAAAGAATAGAACTTTGTGCTATTGAAGGAGAGTATCCTGTTACGCCTGTCTTGGGTATTTTTTGGGAATTCATACATTCCAGGAAAAGTATGCAGTCTCCTATGTCCTTAAATATCTGATGGGGTGACTTTTCTTCCTGATGCTCCTCAGTGGAGCTGGACAAAGTGAGATTGTTTTGGGAAGAATGCTTAATGAATAGGAATGCATTCAAATCTGAAAGATGGTGAATATACCTGTATTTTCTTTAAGTTTTGCAGTGGGAATTCCGAAGTGGTCCATTGGCTGTAGTGTAGCTGCTCAACCACACTTGAATATTTTGGGGGAGCGGGGGCAGGGCGCACAGGATTAGCCTGTTCTTACTTACTGTGATCTGCCTTGCCTGCCCTCTAAAAATCATTGTCTGGAATTCCTTGGAGCTCAAAGCATAACTGAGTAGCAAGACCAGGATCTGGCTTTTGCAGGGGTGGTGAAGACTTCACCTGTACTCAGTGAAGACCTGAGAATTCTTAATAAATGTTGCTGCAGCTGTCGGTAGGATTTTCTGTTTGAAAGTAAAATACATGAGACTAGTGTGGTAGCAGCCAAGTTGTGGGCTTTATTTCTTCTAATTCTTGCTATTTTATATAGGTAAGACTCTAATATTCTTTTTTTTT
>WAAE01019524.1:13360-37516 GCA_013400495.1 Nicator chloris | reverse complement strand
TATACAAGGTCTTCATGCTAGCAGTATAATGTTTTGAATCCTTTATTATTTTTACTTAGAGTCCTGTCTAAGATTTTAATTGTGTCTAAAAGATAGTACATGTAGTGTGGTGTATATAATATTTGAAGCTGGTGACACACCAAATCAACATTCTTTTAAAATATTCCACCATGACCCCTCTCTAAATATATATATTATTTTTTAACTCTTATTTCAAATATATTTAGTAAGTTTTTATTATAACCTCAGCTGGATTAATTAGAAATTATACTCTAGATGTTTTTAATTCTCTTACCTCAGTTTTCAGTGCATTGCTGTGAACTGTAGTGATGTAGGCTGCTAGCTGTAACTCCAGCAGTTGCTACCAAATTATTCCATCCAAATTGGTTGGTTGGTTTCTTGGTTGTCTACGTTCTTCTCCAGTCAGGGGATTAGTAGTTATGGATTGTATATAGGCCAAGGAACACCATGAATTTATTATTAGCATAGTTAAAATCTTGACAGTCTCATGAAAGTACTCCAGTCATAGCATATTGACAAATATTTTTCAGATTGGCTAAATATTGTACCTTATTTGCATTTATTTTCCAATCACAAATAACATAAATACTTCTGAAGTATTCTTGGTTGTCATGATCATTTCTCCACTGCTTCTAGGAACCACAGGCAATGATTTCAATTTTGGGGTATAAAGAGTACAAGGATCTGCCATAAAACATATCCTTGACTCAAAATACTAACTTTGGGGTTATGTCTTCTTACTCTTGGATCCATTTTGAGTAATTTTTAAGTTTCGTATATTGCATTTGAATTATGTGAGTGATTGACTATTTGAATGATTGACTACATAAATATGACATGCTTTTCTTAAGCTAGCTACTTGCTTTTGTGCACATTGTTGTCTTTAAAACTGTTTTTTCTGATTCCCAGGTTTGCATTTGTTTCATGCTTGCTAACAAATTTTTTGTGCGTTTCTTGTAGCCTGACCTCCTTTATTGCCAGGTGCCTGTACTTTCTAAATCTTAGAGTTAGACAATAGTCCTTGCCTGTACTCTTGTACACTGCATTTTTATTTTAGGGTGACATGTAGTTTATCCCACAAAGAATTCTGCTAGTTATTACTATCTTATTATTTAGAGATACATAAATGATAATCAGAGTTGCATAGTACAGCAGTACAAAACTCAGTAAAAGCTAAAACAAACTGCTTAATAGTCATCTGGTGGTTAGACAATGTCTGTTTCTATTTTATAAGATAAACCAGAGGTCAAGATCATCCCAAACAAGCTTAGCCTTAGAAGTCCCGGCACTCGTATTTTTTAGTTTAAGAGAAAATGTTGACTTCTTACAGCAACAATGACAAGAATACATTTATTAAGAGATATGACTACAATTAACTGACAAACATATGAATGAAATAGGAACACATCTGTAAACCTATGATATTGGATACTCAAATTGAGAGAAAACACTTTAAAATAGCTTTTATATAATAAAAATAACAGGTCAACTTTGGAAACTCAAGATAGCCACAGAATACCTCAATTTCCAAATACAATTCAAGTATATTGATGTAAAATACTAATTTTCCTTATCACTGTTGTTTTTTCCAACCTAATATCACTGACTGGAATTGCTAAGCCACTCTTTGAGAGGTCCCTGAGGGGAGAAGTGCCTTAGGACTGGATGAAAGGCAGTGTCACTCCAGCTTTCAAAGAGTGCAGGAAGGAGGACCAAGGAATCAGAGTCACAGAGTATTTCAAGTTGGAAAGGGCTCACAAGGATCAGCAAAGTCCACCTCCAGACCCTGCACAGGACAACCCTGAGAATCACACCATGTGCCTGAGAGCACTGTCCAAATGCTACTTGAGCTCTGTCAGGCTGGTGCTGTGACACTGTCCTGGGAACTGTTCCAGTGCTCAGGCACCCTCTGGGGGAAGAACCTTTTCCTGATGTCCAACCTAAACTTCCGCTCACAGAGCTTCAGGCCATTTCCTCTGGCCCTGTTACTGGTCACACAGAGAAGTGGTCAGTGCCTGCCCCTTCTCTTCTCCTGACAAGGAAGTTGTAGACTGCAAGGGGGTGTCTCCTCCAGGCTGATCAGACTGAAGGACCTCAGCTGCTCAGTGTATGGCTTCCTATCAAAACCCTTTGCCATCTGCATAGCCCTCCTTTCGTCATTCTCTAATAGATTAAAATCTTATGTTGTGATGCTGAAAACTGCATACAGTATTCAAGGTTGGGCCACATCAGTGCAGGAAACTACAGGTCAGGAAGCCTTGCCTCTGTGGCTGGAAAGATGATGGAACAACTCATGCTGGTTGTCATATCTCAGTACGTGGAGGCAAAGAACTTGTCAGAAATAGTCAGTGTGGATTCACCAAGGGGACATCATGCTTGACCAAGCTGATTACCTTCTGTTGATGGCACGGCTGTCAGCATAGATGAGGAGAGGGCGGCCGATGCTGTCGACCTTGACTTCAGCAAGGCTTTTGACTCTGTCTCCCATAACACTCACAGGTAAGCTCAGCAAGGGTGGGTTAGATGAAAGGACAGTGAGGTGGGTCTGGCTGAATGGCAGAGCTCAGAAGCTTCTTGTGGAGTCCAGTTGGAGGCCAATAGCAGTTCCCCAGGGGTCAATACTGGATACGGTCTTGTTCAGCTCATTTATCCATGACAGAGTTGCCCTCAGCAAGTTTGCAGATGACACAAACCTGGGAGAAATGGCTGATACCCCAGAGAGCTGTGCTGCTGCTTTCAGAGAGACCTGGACTGGATGGAGAGTTGGGCAGAGAGGAACCTAATGAATTTGGACAAAGGCAAGTGCAGGGTCCTGTACCTGGGGAAGAACAACCCCACACACCAGCACAGGGGCTGATCTGCTGGGAAGGAGCTCGAAAGAGAAGGACCTGGGGGTGATGGACAACAAGCTGTCCATGAGCCAGCAGTGTGGCCTTGTGGCCAAAAAGGCCAGTGATGTCCTGAGGTTCATTAGGAAGACCATTGCCTGCAGGTTGAAGGAAGACATCCCGCCCCTTTACTCTGCACTTCACACTTTACTCCAAGACTTCACCTGGAATACTGTATCTACTTACAGACTGTCCAGCTCAAGAAGGACAAGGAACTACTGGAGAGGGTTCAGTGAGAGCTACAAAGGTTATAGGACAGGAGCATCATCTCTTATAAGGAAAGGCTGAGGGAGCTGGGCTACCTTAGCCTGGAGGAGAGGTGACTGAACAGGGATTCTATTGATGTGTCCAATTGTCTTAAGGACAATGTCAAGAGGACGGTACCAGACTGTCTCCAGTGGTGCCCAGTGATAGGACAAGGGACAATGGACACAAACTGAAATACAGGAAATTCTGTCAAAATATAAGAAAAAACTTCTGTATTTTTGGAAGGTGATCAAGCTCTGGAGCAAGCTACCCATATATGTTGTGGAGTCTCTCTGCCTGTAAGATATTCATAACCCATCTAGATGTGATCTTGTGCAGTCTGCTCTAGGTGAGCCTGATTTAGCAAGATATGTTGGACTAGATTTCCAGAGGTTGTTTCCAATCCCAGGTATTTTGTGATTTTTAGTGGATCTTTTCAGAACACTCAAGTTTTCAACTAATGATATTGTTGACAGATATCATATATTTCTGACAGATTCAGTGGAAGTTTATGAAATGTGAATTAGGTTCTGTATTTCACAGGAGGTTTACTGAGATGACAAGGTAATTAGATTACTTGGTCTCATTGCTGTAATTCTCTCCATTCTCTAAGTACCTCGTTGCCAACATTAACATTAAGTAGCCAATAAGAAATTTATAAATGTTAAGTGACATAATGTACTGATGAAGAAATATTTTGTCTATTATTGTCTCTTGCTGCTACAAAGCTCACCAGAAAGAAGAAAATGTACCTTCAAGTAGAAGATTGGGTTGCAGGTTACTGCAGAAAGTTATTAGCTCTTTACCAGTTATTGTTGATAAGAGATTATTGCTCTATGTACAATTTAACATTTAATACATAAACCAGGCAATTCTAAAAGTTGAGGATATAAACAGGGTTTCTTCAATAGATCACAAGCTGTCCTAAGTTATTTTTTATGTCTCACATGACCTATCAGGTATTTATGGAGTGATATTAATTCATTTCTGCTGTCCAAAATCTGCTTCTGTCAGCATAGTGACACCTCCAGTACAGTTATATCAATCAGGAACATTACCTTAATAGCATAAGGATAAAATCTGAAATGCCAACATATAAATGCAATATGTGTGATTAATATTACTAGTAAGAAATTTTTCTATAAATATATTTGTAAAAGCAGAACTGGAAATATTTAAATGTGTTAATCGATAAAGAAGTATCATATGAACACATACATCTTGGTCTTTGATTAGTGTAGCCTAATGCTCAAAATAGTCTTTAGCAGAAGTATGTTCACAAAAAGTACCACAAGTATTCACTTTCTCAATAATTTAAAAATAAATCTTATTACCTTTATTCTCCACTGATTTGTTGTACTGCCGCTTTTCAGTTTGCAGACCTAAGAAACATACTTTCTACACAAAGCCAAAAATGTATTCCTATCCAAAATCAAATCAAAACATCTAATCAAAGAATTGTTGTTTTCCCAGATGTGAAGATGTGATGTTTACAGAGAGAAAAAAAATACTATTACAGAAGTGTTGATAAGAGTAGTTGTGGCTTCTAATGCAGTTCTTTGTGTGTGCTAGCAAGACCTATAATAAATTTTTTAGTGCCTATGCAGTCCTTCTGCTAATGACAGGGAGATGAGTGCATATTGATTATTTCAATTTTGAGCAAGGCCTTTGACACTGTCACTCTGTGCTTGATCACTCTGATCTCTTTTTCTGGCCAGATAGCCAACCTAGTGGATGAGGGAAAGGCTGTGGATGTAACCAACTGGACTACAGCAAAGACTTCAACACTGTCTCCCACAGTATTTTCCTGGTGAACATGACAGCCCATGGCTTGGGCAAATGCAGTCTTTGCTAGGTTAAGATCATCTGCCTGGCTGGTCATGCCCAGAGTGTGGTCATGAAAGGAGTTACATCCAGCTGTTGACTGGTCATGAGTGATGTTCCCCAAGGCTCAATACTGGTGCTAGTCCTCTGTAGGACTGTCCTTGTCTTTGTTGATGATCTGGACAAGAGGATTACACTCAGCAAGTTCACAGATGGCACTAAATTAAGGCAGAGTGTTGATCTTCTGGAGCATGAGAAGGCTCTACAAAGGGATCTGGACAGGCTGAATGGGTAGCCAAAAGCACAAAGGTTCAGCATAGCAATGTGCTGGGTCCTGCCCTTCGGTGACAACAACCCCAGGAAGTGCTTGGAGCAGAGTGGCTAGAAAGCTGCCCTGCAGGAAAGGACTGGGGGGCACAGTTGGTTCACAGCTATCTGAACATGAGCCAAAGCATGCCCCGGTGGCCATAAAGGCCAATGGCACCATGGTTTGCATCAGCAATAGTGCAGCCAGCAGAACCACAGAAGTGATTGTGCCTCTGTACTCAGCACTGGTGAGGCTGTCTCTCCAATACAGTTGTGGGACCCTAGGGCAATAAAGCTGCTGAAAAGCAGCTGAGGGATCTAGAATTGTTTAGCTTGGAGAAAAAGAGTCTCAGGGGAGACCTTATCACCCTCTAAAACTGCCTGAAAGGATGTTGTGGCAGGTGGGGTTCAGCTTCTGCTTCCAAGTAACCAATGACAGAAAAAGAGGAAATAGCTTCAAGCTGAGCCAGGGAAGGTTCAGGCTGGACATCAGGAAGAATTTCTCCACTGAAAGAGTGATTAAGCACTGAAACAGGCTGCCTAGGTAGGTGGTGGTGTCGCTATTCCTGGAAGTATTCAAGAAATTATTAGACATGACACTCAGTGATATGGTTTAGGTAACGTGGTGGTATACAGCCAAGGGTTGGATACAATGATTTTGGAGGTCTTTTACAACCTATGATTCTGCAATTCTCACAACATTCTCATAGATAAACCCAGGAAATGTGGATTGGATGAGTAGACAGTGAGGTGATTTGAGAATTGGTTTAATGGCAGATCCCAGAGGGTAATAATCAGTGGCACAGGATTTAATTGAAGGCCTCTCACCAACGGTGTCCAAAAGGTTTCAATACTAGCCCCAGCAATGTTTAATTTATTTAAAAGTTATACTTCATGATTCTTTCTCACAAAGAAGAACATTAGTGTTACAGCTTATTTTAACTAAGTTTTTTTTCCTAGAAAAAATTAAGCCAAAATTTTTAACTATTTGTAAATAATTAAAAGACAACATATAATGCGCAGTAAAAACTTAGAAATACTTAAAAACAGACATGGTGGATTAAAATTGAGTTAACAAACTGTCAGCCCTTCTAGACTAAATAGAAACAGTGGATGTCACATGTCATAGAATAGAATCATAGAATCATAGAATCATCATAGAATCATAGAACGCTTTTGGTTGGGAGTTTAAAGATCATTAAGTTTATTTGGACAGAGATATCTTCCACTAGACAGGGAAGATCAGTGGTTGCTCCCACCCAACTTAGCCTGAACACATCCAAGGATGGGGCGTTCACAGCTTCTCTGGACAATCTGTTCCAGTGCCTCACCACCGTAGAATTTTTTACTAATATCTAATTTAATCTACTCTCTACTCTCATTTTAAACCCATTCTCACTTGTCCTATCACTACTTGCTCTTGTAAAAAGCCTATCTCCACCGTTCTTGTAGGTTCCCTTTAGGTAAAGGGAGGTCACAATTATGTCACTCCAAAGCCTTCTCTTTTCCAGGCTGAACACTCCCAGTTTCCTTAACCGTTTCTCAGAGGAGAGGTGCTCCATCCTGCTAGTCATTTTGGTGGCCTCCTCTGGACTGTCTCCAACAGCTCCCTGTGCTGGAACCCCAGAGCTGGATGCAGCACTGCAGGTGGGGTCTGACCAGGGCAGAGCAGAGGGGCAGAATCCCCTCCCTGGCCCGGCTGCCCACACTGCTTTGGATGCAGCCCAGGACACGTTTGGCTTCTGGGCTGTGAGTGCCCATGGCTGGGTCATGTCCAGCCTCTCACCCACCAGCACCCCCACGTCCTTCTCCCCAGGGCTGTTCTCCACCTACTGATTCCCCACAGCCTGTGTTACCAGGGCTTGGCCTGACCCAGGAGCAGCACCTTGAACTTGGTCTTGTTAAACCTAAGGAGAATCCCACGGGCCCTGTTCTCAACCTTTTCCAGGTCTCTCCAGGTGGCGTCATATCCTTCAGGTGTGTCAACTGCACCACTCAACTTGGTGTCTTTATTGTTTGCTAGTCATTCTGATAAGAATTCTGTGTCATAAGAAAGAAAAATATGACCTTCATGTAACGACTGTAAAATGTATTGAAAAGGATAATACAGGAAAATCATATATATCTTAATGTCAAAGAAGGAATGTGATTTTCCATATGCCTAATAATACTTGGTATTTCGTCAACAAGCTGCATAATAAAGACTAAATTTCCTAAATGTGCAGGTAACAGGCAGGAAAGAGTTTCAAGTGTGCTGAAATTTGAAAGAATGGTGGAATGTGAGTCGGTTGGAAAATACTGAATGAAGTCAAATAAGAATAAAGGTGAATAGATATAAACTCGGGCATAGTCAACTCTATCCATATAAGGTGGGAGACAACCCTGTAAAATAGTCTAATCTATTCTGTTGTAAATTTTTAAGAAGAAAGAACAGATTTACTATCTGAAACAGGTTCACTGAATAGCTGGACAGTGTGTTTTCTAATTGTACTTGATCTTCACGTCATATGTATCAAACCCTTACAGATGCACCTTGAAATCATGAAGATAGGTGATGCCAGTGTTTTCATTGGAAAAAAAGCCAAACCAAAAAAAAAAAAAAGGATAAACCTTTTTATTTTTCTTCTCACTTTTCACTAACTTATTACAGCTTCCACCATTTATCATTCTTACAGTCAATTTTTTACACTATACTGACATCCTATTGAGACTGAAGTCTGAGTGTGTTAGACTGCAGAAATATAAGACAGGCGGGCCATTTGCTCTACAAGACAGGAACTAAAAAAAAAGTACGAGGCAGTAAATATGTTGTAAAAATCCTTTTCTGGAAAAGTCCTATAGATTAATATCAAATGTATATAAACTGTAGAAAATTTTGCAGAGGTCTTTTCTCTTTGGTTTAAAAATTGCTGAAATTCTTGGTAAATCACTATTGACTTTCCTATGGCAATGGGATTGATGAAATTTACAGGTGCTTCCATCAAAATTCTGATGAAGAATTCCCGTTGTAGCAATTTTTAAATCTGTGTGAGTGCATGGTATTCAAACTTCAAATTTCACGAATTAGTTTGGAAAACTGAATTGGGTTTTTGGGAGCAAGTTTCCATATGCCTCCTTCCTTGAGAAAGGTTATGTTTATCTCTGTCTTAATATTATCTTCTTAACTAGTGTGATCAACAATTAGCAATTATTAACAATTACATCATCTTAGAGAATCTTTTAATCAGATTATTTTAACAGGCTCTTGTCTCAAATGCCTTTGTGAGCTCCACTTCTCAGATACTGCTTTAAAACTTAAGTTTTTGTACATACAACATTAATTTTGTTTGGTGTTGTCATGTTAACTACTGTTTCTGGCCTTCCTTAATATATCAGAGGCAGTCTGTGTATTATGATCTGTCAAGCTCAACATACAAAACTTATATTTTTTTATTATTTTCTAATAGTTTTGTTATTTTATTAATTTAAAAAATCCTGCAAAAATTGTTCACATCCTTTTCTACAGGGACATGGTTTCCATATTCAGATAAAAAAAGTATTTTGTTAAAACATTCTTGTAGTTGGGTTCTGTTGACACCCAAAATATATCAATTCCTGAATTAGGCTGATGGGTCCTTTTGACAATTCTATAGAGGCAATGGTTGCTGTCATATTTTCGTGGGATATATACTTTCTTCTCTCTAACACTTCATGACATACACCTCTCCCTACTACTCTTCAGGATAATCTCTAAAAGATGAAAATTCCTGGGATTAGATCCTGCTTCTGCTAAATCCACGTGCAAATAAACACAGTGACAGAGTGAAACCTGAGATCTGTATTATTACCCTCTTCTTTTTTGGAAATCAAATTAATAAACTAATCTATTTTCACAGTGTATTGGACAAATCCTCACTTAAACAATTTTGTGATTATGTCAAAGGCTTTGTAAGTCAAAAGGCTCCTGTGTAACACCTGTCCTTCCAGGGCATCTGTCCTCTAATTGTGGCAGATAATCTAAAATATAAACACAACACCTAACATTTTTGCAGACTTCCTGGGATCACTTGCTGTTTTAATAATTAAAAAACAAACAAACAAACACAAACAAACAAACAAAAAGCCCCCCAAAACCCCACCCCAAAACAGACAAAGAGAATTAAAATGACCTTGCCTCTTTGAGTTAGTGAGGGTTGGTGTGTGCAAACATTAAATCAATGGCTGGCATCAGCCCTGCTCAGCTGTAGCGAGATCTGTAGTAGCCTACTCATAATTTGAGCTGTAAAATATTTGTCTTTTACAGCATTCTATCCTCCTCAGTACCCACTGTGCTAACACCTGTCTCAGCCAGGACTTCTGTTTGAAGGTGGTTTAATGATTTGGCAGTTGTTCTGCACAGATACATACTGTAAACAGTAGATTCCTGCAAGACCTCAGGGCTCATGCTCTCCCCATCGGTGTAATGACTGCAAAAAATACATTGCATTTTATTTTTTAAACTGCTACTGGGTAAAACTGAATGCACACATTTTAGTGAAACTGATTGTGGGGTTTTATTTGTTTGTTTGTTTCCTTGCTTATTTGTTTTAGAAACAGATTTCAGATAATACCACCTGGATATTAAAAAAAGTATACTTAAGTCCATATGTAATAATGAAAGAACCTTTCCTATATGTCTGTCTTAAAGGCTTTTTCACTCAGTTTAAAATAAGTCATATTTATAATATGTTTCCAAAATTGTAACTTCATATTCAGATCGTACCTTATGGATTCCCTTCATTGAACTCATAGGTATGTAAGAATAGCATTTATTCCAATTTCTCCCATATTTTTGTACAGGACCATATCTAGAAGCAAGGAGTGTGCTTTGGTTTGTTTTGTGGGGCTTTTGTTTCTTTATTTGGGGATGTTGGTTTGTTTGTTTTCTGGGGTTTTTGTTTGGGTTTTGTTTTTCTGGTTGATGGGTTGGTTGGTTGGTTGGTTTTTGGTTTGGTGGGGTTTTGGTTTCTGTTGGTTTTTTTGGGGTTTTTTTTTTGGGAGGGGGGAAGGGGAGGGATGGTATTTATTTATTTCCAGATAAAAGAACAATACAAAATTGCATACTGACATGGAAACAGGTGCAAATAATTAATGTGACTACCTGTGGGGAAAATAGGGGAGATAAAATTGAAGTCAGCATACATGTTATGAAAGGATGAAAACAGCGGAAGGAGAGGAAGGAGGGGTGTGGACAGTTACAGACACAACTGTAACAATATAGAAAAATATAGGGAGAAAATGAGGTTGTTACCCCCTGAATGGAATGTGTTCAGCATGCCCAACTTTCCATACATGCTAAGGGGGCCTAAGTGGAGAGTGGAGTGGAGACATCATGGCCAGCCTCTGTTAAAATCTTTGCAAGAGGGGGAACATGGTGAACATGGGTACCCTGTAGCTGATAAGCCACATAGCAACAGTCAACAGAGGGAGAAAAAAGATTTCTTGCTGTTGAACCAGCAACCATGCCAAGATCACAGATGCTCACCTCCATCCCCAAAGGTTATCTCCAGTGTAATACTGACATTACTAATCCCCAAGGTACAAATACCTCTCATTGAAGGTGAGGTATTACTAGAATCATTGAAACCCCACCTAAACATAAAAATGAATATAAAAGTAAGTTAAAAATGGGAAAATATAGAGAAGACTCCATTGTAACCTCTGGGATCACTTAACAGGCTGAACCTGTCTTCACCCTCATAGTGACAATTTTTGGGTGAGAATCATACTCTATGTAGGATGAACAATCATTTTGAGAAAGCTTTTGTTAGGGATTAGGCCTTGTAAGTATATTGCTTTGATCACGTTTTTGTAACCAGGTGCTATGACTGGCAATCTTCAGACCTTAACCTGTCACAATTTTCTGTTTAATCATAAAGAGTATTATTCCGGAAACTTGTTACACGTGAGTCCTTCAAGGACACTAACAGTTGCTGGCAGTTGGTAACAGTTGATTGTTGCAGTCTGGAAAGCAGACTCTCTCATGTTGTTAGTGTGTGTTGGATATTTCCTGAGACACTGAAAATCAAAGGTGTGGGGAGCTGGAAGGGGGTTTTCTGTTTGCACGTGACCCTGAAAGTGCTGGTCAAACAGCCCTCAAACCCAGCAGACTGCTCAGTGAAGGGTCCCCATAATGGAACACTGACAAGCACAACAGTCTCAGCTAACTCGGGGCACTGATAGACTAATCAAACACACAGGGTTTGGGAAAATCTCCCTTTTCAAGCGATGCACAGTTGATGTAGTCAGTAGGCTTGCCATGGATAGGTTGCTACAGAAACATTAATGTGCCCCTTCCAAGCGTGGAAGGAGTGGGCTCAAAAAGTTTTGGAAGGATGAAGAGAAAGTGATGGAATGCACTGAAAAATGTTAGACAGAGCAGAACTCTAAGAGGGTGTATGGCACACATTATCTTTGTAGATATTTGTCACTGCATGTTGAACCCACAAAAGGAGATACATACACAGATAAACCTGTATGTTTGCATACTAGCTGTTTTGTATCAAGAAGTATGAATTTATTTCTTGAACACTGAAACCTCTCTGAGGGTTTTTTTTTTTCAGTCTTGCTATTACTCTTTTCATTTTTGTTCTTGCAATGTTTCTATTTAGGTAAGTATCATTTGAGTCTGTATGCACATGAGTATTAACTTCAGAAGTTCAATTTTGTCCTCAAGGTCTTGCAACACGTGATCTTTATCTCAATTTCAGCTTCTTCCTCCCGATTCATGCACTATATTACTGTCTATTCCTCTCCTCTCTGTCCTGTGTCTTCTGTAAACTGCTTCCAACATTTGAACAAGTTTCCACCCTTGGAACAATCAATGGTTTGCTTCAACAATCACTGTAGCTGTCATCTTTGCAGTCTATTAACATGTCAGTTTAGTCTCCATAGCGATTAGATCGAAGATACAGAGGTATATATGTGTGCCTACATATTCCTTTCTGATTTAAGAATCACACTGAAGAAGTGTATCTGTTTGAGGATGACACATACACTCAAAATATCTGATATACAGTGGAAAGTAGAGAGCAGTAAACTTCTCTGTCAAACGAAATCAAAACAATGATCATGCTTTATGTTCCTCTGTATTCGCTACCTCCATAAATGCAAAATAAAAATTAAAAAAAGGATCCAGAGGAAATAAAGAGTGAGTTATTTAGTATTTCTCATGACTATTCACTTATTCTTCCAAACATCTTTGCTTTTTTTTTTCTAAAAATAGGGGGGTTTCCCTCGAAATGAAAATTTAAAGGCAGTTGCTCCTCCTCCATCTCCTTCTTTAATAATAAAATAGCAAGAAAGTTCGTGGATGAATAGAATATAAATGAATTATTAAAAGTCACAAACACACAACATATAATTCGAGACATTGCACAAGAATCTATATAATTTAGCATAATGTGATCACCTGCATATAAATAATACCTCAAAGACCAAGAGGAGACAGAAACAAAGGGGACAGCTACTTTCAATTTCATTTAATAGAGGAAATATTAGAAAATTAATACAAAAGCTGCTTTGTCTCTGGTCCTTGAAATTGTGAGTATAGATTGTTATAATATAATTTAAAATAAAATCTAATATATAATTTCTGTTAACAGATATGATATTAGCTTTCCTTGAAATATCTAGGTTGTTAGGCCCTGTGTTTATAATGCCTAATAGTGTGACTCACTCTTCTGAGTCTCTTTCTGACTGAAAGAGTCATAAATTAATACTGATGCAGGTGTGTTTACTTACAGTAAACCTGATGTCTTCAAAGTGCTACACTGCAATTTAGTATTCTTACAAAAGAAGCTATTTTGAGATTTACCATCTCTTTTTTACTAGCTTCTGTCTGCAGTACTGGCTATGATATTCTGCAAGTAAGAAAATTTTGTGGGCTTTAGCATCTCATAGGAAATGTTTACATTCTAAATCAGTAAAGATATTTAAGTCCCTGTGTGTCCTTGAGGGACAAAATAACACTCATCTTGAAGTGACTGGGAATATTTTCATGCTTAAAGATATAGTAAAGTGCTTTCCTATCCAAGAATCCTGAATTGTAGCGTTTTTGTGGAAGAGAACAAACCTTTAAATTGCTGTTAGAGAAATCAGAAATTGCTGTCTGACCTTCTATCAGACCTTTTATTGATACTGCATTCAAATTAAATCCTGTGATTGTTTTGGAATATAAGGAACCTTACAATTAAACAACATTTTACAACAGAATAATCACATAAATCACTGTTTACGTTTACAGAATTACAGAATCAACTAAGTAGGAAAAGACCTCTGAGACCATCAAGTCAAACCTTGATGATGGAATGATGATGGAATGCCACCTTATCAACTACACTACAGCATTAAAGTGTTACATCCAATTTTTTTCTTAAACATCTCCTGGGACCACCTTCCAACACCCAATCACTCATTCTGTGAAAAACGTCTTCCTAATATTCAGCCTAAACTTCCTATGGAGCAGCTTAAAACGGTGTCCTCTTATCCTGTTACTACTGGCTGCCTGTGAGAAGAGACTGACCCCCACCTGGCTGCACTCTCCTTTCAGGCAGTTGAAGAGAGTGATAAGTTCTCCCCTGACCCTCGTCCTCCTCAGGGTAAACAATCCCAGCTCCCTGAGCCACTCCTTATGGGATTTGTATACCAGCCTTGTTGCCCTTCTCTGGACATGTTCGAGCATCTCAACATCTTTCCCAAGTTGGGGAGCCCAGAACTGGATACTATACTCAAGGTATGACCTTAGCTGTGCCAAGAACTTTCCTGGTCCTGCCAGACACACTATTCCTCATAAAGGCAAGGAAAAATTCTACAAATGTTAACTCTATGGTGTGCACATGCTGCAAATGCTTGTACAGACACATAACTTTCACTAAAAAAAAAAAATTGTAATCAATTGAAAACTCTAGATGTTTCATATAAATAATTTTTTTACTGTAAAATACATTTAATTTTTAAGAACTCTTTCTAAATATGTATCCAAAAGAGACTTAGTTTCAGATCAAACTAAATATTTAATTTAATCCCTAATAATTTTAACCACTGAAAATATTTTCTTATAGCCCTGTGTAGAAAGAACTCTCATGATGTCTCACTGTCAGAGACCAGAAGGATTGGTGTCTCAAGACATTTTGGGATGCATGTGTGTGTTGGAGAGGGGCAGGTAAGGCCTTGCCCTGGCAAGACTGTGAACTGTCACACACACCCCCCAGCCCTTGGGCCTGTATCCCAGCCCTGCAGTGCCTGCCAATTATTGGCACACTGGAAGCAGGGCTCTACTCTTCCCCAGCCCAGCTTCTGAGTGGCCAAACGACCAGAAATCCCAGCTGGGGGGAGGGCCATGAAGGCTGAGGGGTATTTAAAGGCAAGCAGGAGGCTGTTATGCTTTTCTTGACCCTACTTTCTTTTTGGAGTTTCTATCTGGACACCACTGGAAATGGAAGCTGGTAGCTATATGTGTGTTTTTCTGTATTTTGTCTGTCTTTCTCTCTTTCTTTTCCTTCTAATTCTCTCTTCTTGGAGTATTTAGGGTAACTTAATATCAGATGGGTTTAAAATTTGCTAAGTTGAATGACCCAAGTTAATGCTGTGAGAAGTGTTTTATGTTGATTGGATGTTGTACTAAAGCTTTTGCCAAAGTCATCTGATTTTCTGATGTTTACCAGTAAAGTTGGTTTGACCTCTTGATAATATGTTGTCAATATTTCTCCTCTGTGTCCAACTTACAGTCCATGAACCACCATAAGCCCTTTCAAAACTCTTACTGAGCAAGAGGATTGGGGCCTTACATTGTTTTTTTTAGGGTCTTAGCCCTTTCTTTCACATTTTGCACAAATTTTTTTTAATATAATTTTGGGCAGTACCAGGCAGAGCACAATGAGTCAGCCAGAGCAGGGTTTAAGTAAACTTTTGCAGAGGTAGTTTTTGCTTATTTGGATAGCATATTGTCTGTTCTGGGCACTTTCTCCGCCATAGCCTTGTGATCAATGGGCTTAAAAACTAAAAGTCTGCTTGACTTTTTTTTCTGTTCCAAAAGACAATTTAATTTAACAAATGGATCAGTTTGCTGAAGAAAGCCTGAAGGATTTGCTGATACCTAGGCATATAGAAGATAACAACATATGCAGTACTTACAAGCATTGACAATCTGGGCTAGGTTCAGGGCTGGCCACTGAGAAGGTAAGGTTGAAGCCCTTATCCTTTGTGAAGAAGCCAAGACACCAGGGCTGGCTCAAACAGGAGAAGGGATGTCTTTGGGAGCATCCCTGGCACTGACCAGAAAAGATGGGAGGGGGTGGAGTAGCAAAAGCTCTTCACAGCAATGCATGATGAAAGGTCAAGATATAGTGGCACAAGTGGCACAATATGTAACTTTCACATCTTGACTGGAATAAATCTGAGCAGCCTCACCTAAACACATATTTGAGCCTGCTCTGAGCAGAGTCTGGGCCTGGAAACCTCTCCAGGTCCCTGCTAGCCTGAATTGTCATGTGTGCCTGTGGTAACTGCAATATTTGCTAAAATTGTGGGTATAAATCATATATCATTTAGTCTAATGCATTTAAGGTTTGGGTAATCTATGCACTAGTAGACGAAAAATTCACTTTTTACTTCTTTTTACTTTCAGCACATCACAGTCAACAATGTGTTTCTTAAACTCAAGGAGCTGGATAAACTGACAGATTCTACAAAGAGTCATGGGGAAAAAAAAAGGTCAAAATCAAGTCTACTTCTGCACAACATTATTTTTCAATGGCAGAAGGCCTCTTTCCAGGTGGAATTCCAAAGTTTAATCAAAAGGCAGTGTTCTTGCTTCACTTGAATAAAATCAGCTACCATGTAAGTACAATGAACAGGATGAAATATAAATATAGTGATTTCCTTCTTAATTTTGTTTTGTTTTCCTTTTGTGCATCTTCTTCATGTCTATTGCATCATTCATGGAACAGTTGTGAAAATATTTTAATTTCAGTGTTCTTTGTGTGACATAGAATCATAGCATTGACTCATCATGGAATCACTGAATTGTTTGGGTTGGAAAGGATCTATTAAGGTCATCTAGTCCCCGTCCCTCTGCCACAGATCATTCAATAAATGAGGTTTCTCAAAGACCCAATCAACCTGATCTTGAACACTTTCAATGACACAACATCAACGATACCTGAGAAACCTGATGCAGTGGTTCACCACCCTTATAATAATAAAAAAATCTCTTTAGGTCAAGTCTAAAGCTACTATCTTTCAGTCTTAAAATGTCGCCCCTTGTCCTGTCAGTACAGGCCCTGGTCTGTCTCCATCTTCCTTACAAACTGCCTTTGCATATTGAAAGGCTGCAATAAGATGTTTGTGAAGCCTTCTCAAGTGCGAAGCACCCCAACTCCCTTAGTCTTTTTTCACAGAAGATGTGTTCCAACCCTCTGATCAGTTTTACAGCCTTTTTTGGACCTCCTCTGTCAGGCCCACATCTCTGTTGTGCTGAGAAATCCAGCACTGGACACAGCACTCCAGTTGAGGCCTCAGTAGAGTAGAACAGAGGGACAGAATCACCTCCCCCAGTCTGTTGGCTACAGTTTTTCTGGGACAGAATAATTTTTCTGTGCTACAAGAACACATTGCCAACTTATGCCAGATTTTACATCCACTCATATCCCCAAGCCCTTCTCCTCAAGGCTGCTCTGAACCCATAAACTTCCCAGTCCATACTGATATTGGGGTACTGCCCCAACACAGGTGCAAGACCTTGTACTTGGCCTTGTTGAAGCACATGAGGTTTGCATGGGACCACAGCTCTGGCCTCTCAGGGTCCCTCTGGATGGCAATGCTTCTTCCCCCAGGTGTGCTCAGCAGCACCACTCAGGGCCAATTTTGCAGTGGCATCAGCAAAATTGCTGAGGATCCACTTGATCCCAGTGTCTGTGTAATTAACAAAGGTACTAAGTAGTACTCATCCTCATACAGTGTCCTCCTCAGGAAGGCCACTCACCTCCAAGCTTAGTATCACCTATCAAGCCATTAACTGCAACTATTTGGAAACAACCACTCATCCAAATTCTTATCAATGTAACAATCTGTCCACTAAATTAATATCTTGCATATTTAGAGACAATAATATTGTGGGGAAGGGGACCATGTCAGTACCTTGCAGAAGTAAAAACAGATTACACCAGTTGCCCTTATCCACCAGTGCAGTCACTCAGTTGTAGAAGGCCATCAGCCTTCACAAAAGGCAAATTGTGCCTGACTAACTCGTCCAGTGTGGGATGTCACACCATGTAACTGTGTCTCATTACCTCCCTGTCATCCATATGACCTGGTAGAGCTTCCAGAAGGATCTGCTCCATAACATATAGCGGACTCAGAGGTGAGGCTGACTACTTTTGACTGGAGTAACATGCTGGTGTCTGAAAGTGTTTTTTTATTTTCTTTTAGTACAAGATTCTTCTGACTGTGACCATATAAATATCTTTCCCTTCTTTATAGTATCTGCCATCTTTTCACAATGATTATGTATCTCTAATTGTATTCCCATTGTCGTATGGGTATTATTTTGTAGCTTCTTCATTTGTTTTCGGCTTAAATTTAAGACCATTGAGCTTACTTTTCAATTTGGCAGGACCATCAGTTGTTTGTATAATTAATTAAACCTTTTGTTGTTTGGGGTTTTTTTAAACTCAGGCCCAACAGATCTTACTGAATTAAATTGCCACTCAGTCACAAAGCAAATTCTTCCTGAAATTAAAATCCTATCCTGCAAAGACAAACAAATCTTTAGCTGCTTCTTTAGATTGCTCTTGTGTCTATCCCTGCCACTCTTAAAACAAGAAAACTGGAATTTCTTCTTCACAAATCAGTGATTCTGTTGGGTTTTTTAGATAAACACTTTCCAAATGGAAACACTCCTGTCTGGCACTAACAGATTAAATGCTATATGACAGAGACAGCATCTCAGAGATTGCTGCTATATTTCTGAACTATTCTGTAGGAGTAAATCAACTGAGACAAGTATTGGTATAATGTGGGGAAGGAAAAGAGTATGTATCTTTACTTGTTTTGCTGTCTGGTTGTAGACATCAATTTTAAAATCAAGAAAAGGGATGGTCAGTGTACATAATCCACATATTTATTTGAATCCACATTATTATTTGAATAATACTCAAGAATTTTCATTCATTTATCATGAGATTTACAAGTAAAATTAGCAATTTACTTACCTGTAAAATTCTCAGAATTATTTTAAGTTGGAAGCCATTCTTCCTTTCTTATTCTGGTTTTTGCTCTAGCACTGGTCCCTCCTGAATAATGCAGAAGCATTATTGTGGGCAGAAGTCAATCATTTTGAAAATTGAGGAAAGTGCATTGTTAGTGGGATAGGTGATGAAAATGTACTGTAATTTCACAGGACATGCCAAAACAAGCTTGCATTGATTTCAGTGGTCCCACCACTCCTCCAACTCATTGACTTCAATGGGAGTTTTGCTTTACTAAGGATTTTGTGATCAGATACTTCATTTGAGCAAAATGGATCCATTTCTCAAATTGTCACTGTGTGCTTGGGAAGGTCAAATCTGTATTTTATGTAAGCTAAACTAAGAAGACTAGGGATGTTGGGAAAAAAAAGTGACAATGAGAACAAGAAAGATCAGAAGAGAGGTAGAAAGGGTGTGCCTACTTCCTTTTCCCCTTTGAGTGCCTGGGAAGATATTGTCAGGCTATTTACTTGGTTTATTTTCACACATTACTACTCCTGATATTCAATGTTTTCAAATGAGTGGAGCAAGAGAATGGCTTTATTTTGCTGCTTCACCAGCTTTAGCAATAATTTTTCTGTTAATGATTAAACATTATTCATCTTAAACCTGGAAGTATGGTCTAAAAATGTTCCAAAATCACTATCCTTGGCTCATAACTTTTGAAGAGTTTCGACACCTGTGTTTCTGATAGTGTCAAAACTGGCATGCTGACAGTGCCAAGGCTTCCACAGCTCTGTGCTCACGTGCCTGAAGGAGAAAGCTGGTGAGGCTGACCATGTAGTTCCAGTAATGCATACACAAGTATAGAGTGTGTATATCTGCACATAAAGAGAGCCAACTGCACAGATCCACACAGGCAGAAACCACAGCACTCTCAGAGACACAGATAGGACTTTCAGCCTCATCCTTTCCACTGGTACAGAGACCTTTCCTGCTGGTGCAGAGGAACACACATGCACACACATGCATGTGTGAGTCTCATGGCTGCTCGGTTTAAACACAGAGTCTCCAGTGATTTTCCCTGGATCCTTCTGTCTCTCTCTCACACCCATGCTTACATACACACATGTGCACTTGCACCTGTACACCAGCCACCAGGTCCTTCAGCTGCTGTGCTTCACAGTTCCTTCAGTCCCAGGCTTGGACCCTTGGTCCCTTTAGGAGCCAAACCACCCATGTGCCTCACCTGCAGAGGCATCCACTGCCTGGCCCTGAGCTGCACATTTGCTGGTGGTCACACACAGGCATAAACAGCTGTATTGGCTACAGGGCTGACACATGGACCCTGACCCACAATCCCCTCCCACAGCAATATGGAACAGGGTTCCTTTTCTAGAAAACAGGAGAGAGAAGATAGGGTGGGTCATGTGAATAAGGTGTTGGGCATGACCCCGTCTCTGGCCAGCTCCTGTTTACACATCTCTGTCTCTCTGTATCCCCATTCCTCTCAGATTTTCCATGCTTGTTGCTCCCCAAACTACCCTGATTCCCACCTCTCCTGCTTCTGGTGCATTCCCTTTACATCCCACAGTGAGTCTACTCCCTGCACTCCATGAAGTGTCTCATACCCCCAAGCAGTGACCCCTCAGGTTGTGGAGAGACCTGGAAGAGATCCCAGAGCCTCATAGTGCTGGATGTACCCCTCCAGGGAGCTGAAGGCTGACTGGGACACTCCAAGGATTAGCCAGGTGGGTGCTGGGGTGTTGTCTGGGGTGCAGGGAGTAGCACAGTTGCCCAGTAGTGCCTCTAAGATCCTCCATGGGGATGTTTATATTAATGTCATTTTTTCTCTCTGCTCCTCTGTGCTCCTTGTGTGGAAATGTGTTTTATCATCACCTAATCTTAATCTCTCCATATTTTATTACCATCACAGAAATTAAGGATGGAAAAAGCCTGTTTTGAACTCCTACAAAGGAGACAACTTTGCTGCATATTGCTTGGCATTACTTTAATCACCCACATTGAGATCATTTATGATGTGGCTTTCATCACATTCTTTAGGAAACATTTTTTAGTTCTTTTAATTTTATTGCATCCATTATTTTATTATTATAATTTTTACTGTGTGTTTTTGTGTTTCTTTGTTTGTTCAGTGTACTTTTCTTGCACCATCCCTCAAAAGATCTCTCTTATAATTTTTTTAGTTCCTCCACTTAAAGGAACTCTGTTAGTTTCCTTTAAGAGAAGCAATGCATAGAATTTAATCACTGCTATTTATACTGGCAGTATAACAACAAAAAAAAAAAACATTATATACAGGATTTTGGATAATTTTGTATGAAAAAACCACTACTGAATGGATAGGATTTATCCACTCTTTCTTCCCTGGGAAAAAAAAATAGATTTTTTTTTGGTTATATATGCTAAAGTGAAAATAACTTTGATATAAAATATTTTTCTTGGATTTAAGTGTAAATATATTGTACTTGTAAAATAGTCCCATATTCACATTCTGCCCATTCTTCAGAAAATCTCTACCTGGTCTTCACTTACCAAGATTTGTTGTTCTGTGTACAGTGTCCTCTTGATAAAAGGCAGCTATTCACCATGGGTTTGAGGATTAAAGTACTCTATGTCACTTTTCTGCACATTAAGTGTGATTTTTCTATTTGCTAAGTACTGATTTTTGCACCCTTCAAATCATCCACCAGATCACACAACCTCCCTCAGCAATTATAAGGGCATATATCAGGAAAAGATCAAATTAAGTTGCCTGCATATTTCTCCATGTAAGTGGTCCATATAGACAGCTCAGAATCAGTGAGTTACCAGTGGATTCCTTGTGATTTGTTGTAGCTATTGTACCATAGGTTTTTTTCCAGCTGCAATTTAACAATACGCATAAATGAACCTGGAGGACATTTCTATGATTACCTTACTGGGGAAGCACTGGCATTCTAAAAACACCTTATCTGAGTCTCCTGCTTTTTGTGGAGATTAAATCAGGCAGTCCTAATCTCATTATACCAATACAGAAGACACACATACGTAAATATAATGATACATACAAATGTGTATATACTTACCCATAACAAGTTAAAATATTCAGCTGCTAAGTAGATAAATCTTTCTTCAAGATTAACTAGATTTTATTGTTTACCTCCATATCTTAGAATAATCTGTAATAATCTGTTAATCTGTAGAATATATTGCTCTTAATTTTATTTATAATAAACAGACAGCTAGAACATTAATGAGGTATTTCAGGAAGCTATTGTTTCTGGGTTTAGGGTAAAGGAAGGTGACCTTTTAGCATTGTTGCATTTTGCATTTATTTGTTATGGTTCTGCCTCAGTTTCCCCCCATTTCCATTGTTCATTCCAAGTTGTTTTATCCCTCCTCCCTGTTGTCGCTCCAAGGGCAGGCTGCTCCAGCCTGGAAGAAGGGCCCCCTCCCGCCACTGAGTTTCCCACTGGACCCCAGCCTGCTCTGGCATGGGCACCTCCCTTATGGCCTCTGGGTGGGTCTCTGCATCCCCCATGGATCTCCATGGGCTGCAGGGGCAAAGCTGCTTCACCATGGTCTCACCATGGCCTGCAGAGGAATCTCAGCTCCAATGCCTCGAGCAGCTCCTCCCCTCCTTCTCCACTGACCTTGGTGTCTCCGTGTTGTTTCCCTCACATGGTCTCACCTCCTCCTCTTCTCTGGATAGAAAAAAATCGCATGTGCCCACTTTGTTTTGATTTTCTTCCTAAATACATTATCACAGAGAATTTATCAACCTCTCTCATTGGTCCACCTTTGGCCAGCAGCATGTCCATCTTCAGAGCCATCAGGGATTGGCTCTGCTGGACATGGTGGAAGCTTCAGCAGCTTCTCACAGAAGCCACCTCCCTGGCCTCCTGCTACCAAAAACCAGGCCCTGCAAAACCAACATAGCCACAAGTCTATGGAACCTTAGGACATGCATCTCAGGGTCCTGAGGAAGCTGTCTGATGTTGTTGCCAAGCCTCTCGCCACTGTATTTGGAAAGTCATGGCAGTCAAGTGAAGTACATGGTGACTAAAAATGTGAAACATTGCTCCCATTTTTGTAAAAGGGTAGAAAGAAAGATCCAGGGACCCAGAGCCTGCTGATCTTCACCTTTGTGCCTGGGAAGATCATGGAGCAGATCCTTGTGCACATAAAAGACAAGAAAAGATGCAAAGCAGTCAGAATGGTGTCACAAAGAGAAAATCATGCATGACCAACCTAGTGGTCTTCTAGTGGTTGATGGAGAGATGACAACGGTTAACAAAAGAAGATCAACAAATACCATTTACATAGACTTCTGTAAGGCCTTCAGTACAATCCCACATGATATCCTTATTTTTAAATTTGAGATACATGGGTTTGATGAATGGAATATTCAGTGGATAAGGGATTGGAGAGGCTGGTGGAGGTGCAGGCTGGTGGGGGCTGGTGACAGGTCCCTTAGGGCACTCTCTTGTGACTGGTGCTCTTTAATAGCTTATCAGTGACATAGACAGTGGGACCAAGTGCACACTCAGCAAGTTTGCAGGGGACGTGAAGCTGGGTGGTGCAGCTGGCAGAACAGAAGGAAGAGATGAGTTGGGGGTCCGCATAGGTGAAAAGCATAACATGAGCCAATAGTGCGTGCTTATAGCACAGAAAGCCAAACCTATACTGGGTGGCTTTAAAAGAGGAGTGACCAGCATGTCAAGTGAGGTGATTATCCCATTTTGCTTTGGTTTTGTGACATCCCACCTGGATTACTGTGTCCAGGTTTGAGATCAACAGCTCAAGGACAGAGGCTTGTTAGAGTAAGTGCAGAAGAGGGCCACCAAGAGCACTTCTCTCATATAAAGACAGGATAAGAGAGCTGGGTTTTTTCAGTGTGGGTAAAAGAAGGCTTCAGGAAGACTTAATTGCAGTCTTCCAGTACCTTAGTGGGACTTGTAAAAGAGGGAGAAGGAATTTTACCCAGCCAGACAATGGCAGGAGAGGGGGCAATGGTTTTAACTTGACAGAAGGTAAGTTTAGATTAGATGTTAGGAAGAAATTCTGTACCTAGATGATGGTGAAGTACTGAAACAAGTTGTCCAGTGAAATTATGGTTGTCCCATTCCTGGAAGTGTTAAAGGCCAGACTGAATGAGGCTATGACCAATCTGGTCTATTGGAAATTGCCCTGGCCCATGTAAGAGGGACTGAAACTAGATGACCTTTAGGGTCTCTCCTAACTCAGGCAATATACATCTCTTATTCTATGAGTCCATTTAGTATCAATGGAGAATTAGAAGAATTTATTTATATAACCTTCAGAACAGCTTTCCAAACAGCTATTTTTGACACAGGTGTTAACTTCCGTCAACACTGTCCAGAAAATGTTTGGAGCTCAGTCCTGTGGGGTGTGAACATATTGGCTCTGTTACAGTAAAACAGAGAACACATGCTTGAAATTTGGAAGGTTTCGGGAAGGTTTCAGGAAGATTTGGGGAAGGGAAGGTCTCGGGAATGGAAGGTTTCGGGAAGGGAAGGTTTCGGGAAGGGAAGGTTTCGGGAAGGTTTTGGGAAGGTTTCGGGAAGGGAAGGGAAGGTTTTGGGAAGGGAAGGAAAGGTTTCGGGAAGGGAAGGTTTCGGGAAGGTTTCGGGAAGGTTTCG
>WAAE01019524.1:1509-12622 GCA_013400495.1 Nicator chloris | reverse complement strand
GGGGGGGGGGAGGGAAGGGAAGGGAAGGGAAGGGAAGGGAAGGGAAACCACATTTTTCACCATTTGAAATTTAAAAAACTAAAATAATAAATAAATTAGGAAATTTATGTTAGAAATGGTAATATTTCAGTGAGAAATATAAAGTCCAGGGTATGATTTGTCAATAATAGTAAACATTTCTACATTATGAGGGAAGAAAGCAGATTTAGAGACAAATACATAAATATTGTACATGTTCTTAATTGTACAGCTATAATTTACTATGGTAAGTGTTATTTACCAAGTTCTTCAAATTGCTGTTTGTTCCTTTTTTTTTTTTTAATGGACCAAAATGTTATCAGTCTTTGCTGGACTCATATAAACTATGTTACTATACAGTGAATATGAAATTGCCATTTTAATTCACAAAGTTAAATGTTATGAAGTAAAACTATTCTTTCACTTTTCCCTGGTGAAAACATAAGCTACTGATAATAAAATGTGCTGGGTAAATTTCTAAATGACAAAGGTCTTTAAGAAGCATTTCTACAAGGAGGGACTTATGATGATTGAGTGAATGTATCATGTTAATATTTTCAAGTGCTGGTTGCTTACGAGACTGATTTTTGGATGTAAAAATAAACTTCACTGAGTTCAAGCACTTAAGTCATTCAGTTGCAATTACAATCAAACAGACATTTGAACATAAAATTTTGGGTGAAACACCGTAGCATTTCTCAACGGGCTCCAAATCAGATTACATATAAAATGAAGAGTATATCCAAGGGGTGTTTTCTACTATTTGAATTATTATTAGTCGAATTCACTGAATTATTCTCCTGCTATAAATAAAATAGTAAAAACACCATTAGAATTTTTGGAATCTAAATATTCAAAATGAATGCACACATACAACACAGCCCCTGCAAATTAATGCAGAGATGTATAATGTAGATGTATAAAAACATAGTATATTAATCTTACAGTGTTCAGTGTCTCATTTTATAATTCAAGGCTCTAAAGAATAGATTTATCATGAATGCTCTGGGACTTTGGAACAATAATTAATATTTTCAGATCCTAACTAGGAAACAAAACAAAGCTTCATTTTTTTTCCACAAGAAATTCTGAGTTGCATGATATGATATGATACACAATAAGAAATTTTACACAGTGCAAAACATAGAAAGAGCTTGTAGTTGCCTGACTCCCCTACTTTGCTGTTGGTATTTGTTAAAGGAAGCAAATTTAAAAAAACAAAAAAAAATTGATTTATAATCAAAATACTTTTTTGCTTCACAGCAGAGGATTGCTTTTGTGTTTAAGTAAATATTAGAGAACCATTATTAAAGAACCATGCATAAGCTGTCTTGTCTTTATGGTGTAGAATTCTGTTCAAAACATACAGTCAAGTAAATGAAACTTTAGGATTAAATAAATGTTTTCACAAGAAGTACAACTGTTATTTTCACACGGCTTATAGTAAACGTACAATAAAGAACAAAATCTAAGTTAACTGAGTTACAATAATATTCCTGAAAACATGAAGAATATAAATTCGTAATTAATATAGACTTAATTTCATGTTCACTTAATTAACCACAGCAAACCAGTCAAGAAATTTGTCTTTTTCTAGTGCACTTACATGATTTTGGAATTAACTCACAGAATGTCTCTTCACCTTATGAAATGGGGCATTTACTAGGCAATGGATCTGATATGGTAAGTCTAAGTAGAGTTTACTCATGACATGTGCCAGTTTTGGATTATTCATAGTCCAAAATATGAAATAATATCTTCATTTAATATAGCATTTTGAAATTATTTCAGTGAAATAGATCTTTTGCTGAAACATTTAAGCAATTTCATCTTTGACATGACATTCATTTGACAAAAAGAAATTTTTGACATAAACATTACCCATTGCTATGGTATTTGTCTAACACAGAAACATTTAGTCAATGACAATATTCTACTGCATTGAAATTTAATAAAGAATATATTTTTTTAACCTTTATGAGAGATTTTCTATCATGAATCCAGGATTTTGCATATGGAGCTTGTTACTTAAGAACCTTACTTACCATTTTTCCTTATGGCAAAATTTCATTGTTACATGCTGGCTATACTTTTCATTTACCTATCAGCTGCTGATGGGATAGGAAGTTCATTACGCTTTGGTCAGATTCTCTGATCACTGACAAATTGAAAGAAAAAAAAATAGTTTTTAGGGGCAAGTGACAAAGGAAGAATATTTTAAATGGTGGTGATGAGGAAAAGGAAGGGGAAAACGAAGAAGTTTCTGCTGCTTTACTAACTGTCAATCCCCTAGTACATGGTTTCACTTGAGAAAAAATATGAAAATGGATCCTCAGTTTTAATCAGATTATTGAAAGAAAACAGCTGCAACAATAAATTGCCATTTAGCCAGAAAATGAAATACTGAATTTCCTATGAAATTTACTGCTGGAGGGTCAGATATGAAGAAGCCTTTCCTCATATTTCTTCCACTTGAAATAATCAAGATATGTTCATATATTTAACTAGTTAAAATACCTAAAATGCATAATATTTTATGTACTGCTCTGCACAGAAAATTTGAGCAATAAGTCTTTGATAGGAGTGGAAAAAGCTTAGTAGTATCTGCACTCTCAGTATAACCACAGCCCCTGGTAGTCCTCAAGCCTCTTTGGAAGTCTGAACAATTTAACCAATATCACAGTGAGTTCATTCACTTGCAAAACACACTTCTAAAACTGGTATACTAATGGTTAGATTATTCACATTTCTGATTTCTCCCTTTCTAGATAGAAATAGGCAGTAAGAAACACATGCTGACTTTGGCCCTGAATTTCCCATGGCTATAATTTGGAAGAAAGACATGACTACCCAGGTTTATCTCTGGTTGTTTAGCTTTCCTTCACCACAAGTTAGCGACTATGAACTCTCAAGTTTTCTCTTCTTCCCATCATTTCTTTCCCCCTCCCATTTGATGTTAGAGAGAAATTATGTTTCTGGTTATAGCAACTAAATTCATGATGATTCTTATCACCTGAAGTAGTAGTATATGGCTTATAAAGATCATTAGTAACGACTGAAGCCACTGTTAAGAAAGGATATTATTAATTCTTTAATACCGTGTCATGCAGTGAAAGTGCTCTAAAATATAAATAACCAGATCTTTGCAAATCAAATCCTGTTCGTACATTTTCAAATCTGCTGTACATGTTCTTCTGACATGTACTTATTTCCTGAGGTCTGACATTTGAATTTATTATTTTTCAATATATTAAAGATAGCATGATGTCCACAAAAGAAAAAGCATGGGAGCTGCAGGTATAGTGAGATGTTTTAATTGATGTTTAGTTAACCTAGGAAAAAGTAAGAAATGCCCGTGACCCACGAAGAGAGTGAGTTTAGTCTCCAGGTACAAACACAAGCAATTATGATTTGTTTCTTATGAACAGGGAAATTTATAAAAAATGGGCCTTCTGCCTTCAGCATTTGTGAAACATGGGCTAGTACTGAATTTCACTGACTCTCATAGTAATAAAACTCCTGATCTTAAATCCATAAAAATCAATAGTGGAATTGATTCAGGCACTACATCTGAGTTTACATCACTGCAGAAGTTACATCAGTTGCCACTTTCTTACCTAAGTTCTTGTTTTAAATTATAAGGCAAAAAAACATTGAGTAAGTAACCATGTGATAGGCTACCATTAAAATTGCTTTAGGATAGCTGGAATTGATTCACACTTAACCTCACTCTTCCGTTCGTACACATAATTTTATTGTGGCAATGCTATTTTCTTTGGGTGCAGCCAGAGAACCTCTAACTGGATGGGGCTATTGAGTCTTTATGAGAATGTTGTTATTTAGCTAATGTAGTAGCAATTTTCATTCTCTGTACATTGCATTGCAGTGGCATCAGGTCACTCTCGTTTCACACGACATAAACCAAAGAGATGTTAGTACATAGCAGGGGAAAATTACAGTAGGACGGGAATACTCTGGTGACTTCATTGGTCAAAAATTACTCAGTAACAGGTCCACTGGTAGGCAGTACCAGATCCTTTTATCTCACTGCTGTTTAGATATATTCATCATAGGGTTCAGTTCCATGCTGCTAGAGTAATAAATAGTTGTTACTAAAGAGACATTTTAAAGTCATGTATATGAGTTCACTTTTGATATCTGTTTTTCAGACCTATTCACAGTCCTTATGTCTACTGCTGCATATGAGATCATACAAGTACAGCTGTAGAATCACCATCTGAAACTGAGGAACTACTCACTGTTTATTAATTATTATTTCTTTGGATTTCTTAACAGATTCTTTCTGACCTTTACTATAAATAATTTCTGAGACATAGAATAGAATGTTAAAAGCTAAATTGCCTTTTAATCTGCAATAAAACTGCTGCTAGTCACTACCAACATTAATCTATGATATCCTAATATGCTACATATAATTAGAGTTAATCTTCAAGCATTTAAACCATTTAAAACTGCTCAATCTATCTATTCAAAACCAGCTATTAATTTATAAAGACTTTTGCAGCGGGAAAATGGTTGTAATCCCAACAGGAATCCTCTAGCTAGGGAAATTGAAAAAATTTCCAGATTACCTCATCATTACAGAAGTCTCGTATTTCTGGGGAAAAGGAGAGAATATGAAAACTGAAATGAGGTTTGACTGTCACCATGTCATGGAAAGAGTTTGAGCAAATTTAGCTAGGTCAGGAAAACAGAGTATAACAATGACTATCAGCTTCTTATACACACAGGCAGACTCAAAATTAGCTGGCTAAACTAGGTGCTAAATTTACTTTACTTTCTGGACTTTCTTAAATGCTTTATTTTTTAGATAAGGCAAGGTATTGGATAGGGGAATGGCATTTAGCTTTTTGTGCTGCATAAGACAAGGAACAAGGAACATTGAAAGTTCTAAGGTTGAAAACATTCTATATAGACTGTGCAAAATCTAAAGAAAAGTACAGAAATATAGTAGATATTAATGAAGCAAGACATTTATACTCCGTGTTATAAATGAAAAGGCCAATGAAATTGAAAAAGGAAAATTTATTAAAACAATTTTACAAAAATGAAAAATGAGAATAATCTCCGACATAAAAACCACAAAAAAAAAAACCACAGTGTGATATCCGTATTTTCCCCACTGGGTGACACAGAGACCGCAAGGGTCGAATTGCGTGCACACCTCTGGATTACACCAAGTTTATTTTATACTGTTTTTCTGTCCGTGGGGCAAGGATTTGTATATCTAACCATATTTACATTGGATATCCTGGTCTTTGGAGTTAGTGAGTAAAAGTTCTGATAAATGGTAATTTGGTCATTCCTTCTTTACAGGAATTTTGGGTACAGATACTCAGGTCCATGAAAAAATTTCCGAGAAATGGAGATTTTGGTCAGTCCTTACAGGAAAGGTGGTGTAGATATTTTATCAGTTTGAAACTGCTGGCTTCCTTATCTTTTGGTGCTTAATCACTGGAGTTTTGGCCCAATTGTCTTTGCTGATAGTCCATTCTCTCCCTTGGAGCCTTGGTCCTTTGAGTTGTAAATAAGCTGTGCCCGGTTCTCTGGGATTCCTGCACATCTTAAATTTTCAGTTTTTCTAGCACAAATTAAAATATTAGTTATACATATAACACTCCAGCTTTATGAAGGGATGCAGTGTGTTTTATTATGTTTTTATTATTCCCAATGGTTTGTTCTACCCCCGCAACACACCCCTTCCCTGCATTGTTGATTTATCCCAGAGTTGTATCCTCCCACCCAGTTGTCAATCTTACCCAGTCCTACCCCTTGTTCCAGAATGTTCCCTGTCCCTCCACCCATTTAGTTGTCAATCCTTCTTTGTACCTGCCCCTACCTCCTGGAAATCCCCTAATCCTCGAGGCAACATTAGTTAGTTATGTTGTAACTCTTTCCCTGGTGTTCCTCATTGGTTTGAGTACTGTAACCCCACCTTGTGTCCCTCCCCTGTCCCCCTGTTAGTGGTCCCTGACCCTAAACTCCACCCTTGTTCTACCTCTTACAACCCAGTACCCAGCCTTTGTTCTGCATCCTTGCCTCTGCCCTGCATTTGCGTTAAGTGACGTCTTATGTTAATAAAGATCTCAGACTGGCAAGCAAGGCCCACTCTGTTCTATTACACACCGACCCAGCAGCAACCACCTAGGGTTTCCCAGGACCCCGGGGGTGGTGTCGTGCCTCCACCAAGCGCGCACTGGTCACTGAACAGCACGTGCGCTGAGACAATGAAGAGATATCAAATTATTATGAGCAAAAAAGAAATCGAAGAAAAGTAGATTAATTAATATTTCTCTATGCAAAAAATAAAACTCCAGAAAATTCTTTTCCCTGAGAACAACTTCTCCTCATTAGGAATAAATGACTTCAAGCACTTAAACAGCACAGCTGTAGCCACAATATAGAGCAAGGGAGCTTTTTTCTTTTTTACATATCTGTTTCTTTTGACCTATTTTAGCAATAAAACACAACTGCTTTCTGTTCCTGTCATTGCAACTAGCTAAGTGTGACAAGAATAAGAAGACCTCCAGCCTATGGTATTTTATCTATAACCCCCAAAATGGTTGATTAAAATGACAGTTGCAGTACCCTTTCCAGAAAATAAAACACAAGGTTCATATTCAATTTCAAATTTCTAAACATTAAATGGAGAACGACTTGATTTTGTTTGTAAATTCATCAAACACTGGAAAGAAATGAAGATACAATGAGTACAGTATATTGCCTTCATTAATCTCTGAATATGAATCAGCCTTACCTTAGGAACTACCAAGTGGGACTCGGTCAGCATGACTTCTTCAAAAGAACAACTCCCTCATTAAAATCAGATATAATAGATGGGTGGTCTACCAACAGTAAGGAATGTATTTTGGGTCTTTTTGTGAGACCAGGTGTATGATTCCACACATACAATTATTAGTTTGTGGAAATATTCTCACTTCTGCAATGTCTGACTTGAAAAAAAATACAAACACTTTCCTAAATAGTTACAGGAAATAACAAATGGAAGTTTCTAGTGCGGGTTATATAGGTCTGCACTTGCTAGCTGGTCCAATGTACAGATTCACAAGGTCACTATTGTAAGCAGGCCACTCAGTAAGAATTAAAAAAAAGAAAAATCAGCTGGTGTTTCATTTCCATTTCTTAGGACAGTAATTCTGCTTATTCTTGTTTATCACATACCAATATCCAGAATGTAACACTTAAAAATATGCATAAAGAGTAGGCAAGCCATGAATTTACTTGCGCAGGAGATAGACACATTATTCTGGATTCATCCTAATCAGCATAGTCATAACTCCAGGCCAGTGCTGATACAATATCAGACCTTAAAAAGTCTACCCATAACAGTTAGTTAGGGGAGTGTGTTAAAGGTAACTTCAAGTATCTAAATTAAGAATGAAAGCTCATTTGGAAACCACTGTAGAAGTACAGTGCAGTACAATTAGTTATGCTTTAGTTATCTCTTTCTGGTATATAATGTGAATAATTTGGTTTGTTAATTTTTTTTTTTTCTTTAAGAAGTTAATAAAAAATGCCTTTCAGAACAAAGCCTAAAATTATATATATTACGTGTCATTGACATCCAGGGTATAAAATATGCAAATCTGTTTACATTTATGTCATATATTTACATTTAGTGTATATATACAAGTATGTATATATATATAATAATTAGTTACATGCACATACACAAACATAATATATATAATATAAAAAGATATTATATAAAATATATCTTTGATAAAATATTTTCAAACTTAGAAAATAATCTGGCAATGTGTAATTTAGAAATACAAGCATTGACTGTTTTCCTAATACAGTATTTTTTTCAAAACCATTGTAAATGAATAACATTGACCCTGAAACTAGATATTATAGAACACTTTAATTCAGAGGACTTTTTCTTCAATTTATTTTAAAACTTTTTAGTGTTATTTTGGTGACATTTGTTCTCTGATTTTGTTAGTGTGATGTTCCTTAGAATCAGTTTAAAAATACCTAACAGAAGTTGTTGTCACCATAGTTCTCTATAACCTGAAATATTTGCCCTGTTATATACCTGCTGCTTGTCAGGCATCACATCAGATATTTATTTCATGTCATGCTTTATCTACACACCCCAACATCACTTACTTTGTCTGAATGAGATTTCAAGATACTGTACTAAATTTAAATTCTGTAAAGATACACATATTTAATAAGTCTGAGAATTATAAACCACTGTGAATTAATAGCCCCATTGACCTATCAAGAGAAATCTGGGACTGTGTTTATAAGTAAAGCAAGTTTATAAGTAGCTTTAGCTTTGTAGTGCAGCACTTAGCCTAGTCATGCTTAGTCTTTGTAAAGAAGTTTAAGCAGAACAATATGTTATCTTACAACATAAAATATAATTTTAATTTTGCTATTTGTGTTGTAAGATCTTCAGTGTAGTAGGACAGAGATACCTAAAATAAGATGCTTATACAACAAATTTTCTTTTGATTTCATAGTTTGGCTAGTTCTCAACAATCACATAATACAATACATAGGCTCATTGAATAATTCACAGATACTAGACTGTGTTCCATCATACATGGCAAATTAAAATATTCCATTAACTAAACAAATTTCTGGTGCCATAAATCACAGCACACTACGTAAATCACAGTAAGTGAAAACAGAATTGCAATTCCATCACACTGATTAAGCAGAGACTAGAAATAGTAAGATTTATCATATTTAATGGGCAGAGATGATTATGAAACACACAGTTTTGAGGTTTGGACTTTCTTGATATTTATACCCTTTTTCTGAATTGCATGTATAATGGTTTTTTACTTCAAGGCATTATCAACACAAAAGAAGACATTTTAAAATTTAAATGTTTGCAAACTTTTTATGAAGCAAGTTATTGCACTGTTGAAAACAGATACCAGGGTGATAGAATCATATTCATGGCATGGTAGTGAAAATGTCTGTCAAAAGACGTTATATTTACATTGAGTATGTTCTCTGTATACTCTAGTCAGGGCCTACTTTGTGTTCTAGAAAACAAACCCAGCAAAGTAGGAAGTTTTCACTCAGCTGAGCAGCATGATAACATGACTTTCAGAACCATTTTAGGCTGTTGTATGAGTGTGTCTCCTGAGGGTATGTTAATAATGGAGAGTGCACCCAAATCAATCAACTAAATTGAACATTGTAGTTGGACCAGACAACAGTATTTGTATTCATCAAAGTATTTTTAATGTAATTTAAATATGGATATTTAAATGTGCAAATGGGTCCTTACTCTCATCTATCACTTTCTTCTGGGCACATATTTTCTCTCACACAGGACTGACAAAAGCTGGAGGATTGCAGTATATCTGTTGTAATGCAAAAATCTGACTTATTACATGTTGACATATTAAAATTGTTGCTAAAATGAACAGACAGGGAATCTGTTTGTTTAGCAGGTTTGTTTCAGTAAAGTCTCAGGAGTCATGCTTTTAAATTTTGGTTTGAAGTGTTCAGAAACATTACTTGTAAAGTTTCTGAGCTGTTCAGTTGAAATCTAATGCAGGTAAGGAGTTTGTCATAACCTTTTTTGGTAGATATTTATAACCTGCTGCAAGTTTTTTATAGCATTAACCTTAGCCATGTGCTTCATATAGTTAGATGTGTGTTTCAAGATCTTCCTGATAGTTTTCAGCCTGAATTTCCTCATTACTTTCTGGTTTTCCCTCATGTTCTCTTTGTGTCTCATATGTACCTGGTGAGCACTGCTGGAAAATGCCCAATATTTCTTTGTTTAAAGGATATATCCACAACTTTAGAATTGTCCTACACTTTATTATTAAAATTATTCATTTCAAGGCGCCAGCCTTGTTGAAAATTATATTTAGTCAACAAAATTTTGCCATACTTTAGAGCAGGAAAGAGGGAAGCAACCTTGCTTTCTCTACATAACTGCTAACATTTATTTAATAAATTTAAATATAATTAAGACTTGAAATTTGGCATAAAAAGAGGAATGCCCCTTTCAGTAGTTCCCCTCTGTGAAAATCTGTTGACATCTGTAAATTATAAGACTCAAGGTATTCTGTTTGCAAACATAATTGAAAAATTTTCATGACTGCACAGCAAAAGTCTTAAAAAAAATCTACCATGAATACACCTTACTAACTTCAAGATTCAGTGTATAACCACCATAACTGCTAGATGACTAAGCATTCTTTCCTATAAGTCAGTAATTAAGTGAACTTCTCTTCCAAGAAGTAATTTTGCCAGCTGGGAGCTACTGACACATCAGGTGCAGGAATGTAGACATGAAAATCACTCTCCCAAGAAATTCCCAAAGGCTTTTGTCTGGCTTATAGCCATGGGAGAAAACAGAGAAAGCCACCTGGCTGGAATACAGCAGGGTAATGAGCTGGACTTGTCATAATAATTCCAAGAGGAGTTGGGACACTATGACTGAGGGAATAAGAGGGCATATTTTATGAAGAAAACCTGGTGAACCATGGGAACAAGTGTCTATCTTAGTACACAAATTCACAGAATCACAGAATTACTGAAGCCAGAAGGCATATCTAGAAATCATCCAATTATTTTAGAACAGTATGTGATGGATGCACTTCTGTTTGTGATAACTGAGCTTTGGTCCAGGCAGACGCTCAGCAGGTGGGTCTAACTGAAGTTAATCCTGTTGACTGTAGCTATCAATAAGACAGCACCAAGCCCCCCAGATGATTTGGCTTTATACTAGACTGATAAGCATCCAAAATTCATGAACACAGAAAAAAATCTGAGAGAAACCCAACCATTTTATACTATAATTTTCTGTAGGCACCAGGTCCATTGAGCTCTCCCTCCATAGCAACTGTCCAAGTAGTGATCTCCAGTTGCTGGGAGATCCCTTATCTGGCACTGGATATCAGTGGGTTGCTATGTGACATGTTATGCATACATGTAACATTTAAGACATGCACTGTAAGCTTATATGATAAAATTTGTATCCCATATTAATTTTAATTTTAGCAAATGGTATTGTGTAGTAAATAGTATTGATTGCCAATCTGTATTTATTAAATGCTTTACATACCTA
>WAAE01019523.1:0-29108 GCA_013400495.1 Nicator chloris | reverse complement strand
TTAAGTCAAACTACGACACCATCAAAGATTATTAAGCACTTTGTTAGCATGCTTAAGAAAATGACTGGGCTAGGGAAAGTGGTGTCAGGGGTGTATCATCACATTTCTGTCCCTGTTGTTCTCCCCACTGAAATTAGGAAGAAAGTAAACTTTTTCAAAACATGGTCATGCATGGTCTATGCAGAAACCCTTCCCAAATCAACCAGATTTGAGGCAGGTCCTGATCTCTTACTGTACTCTCTCAGTACATTCTCATTCTCATTTTATTTCCTGCAGCTGTCATACTAATTCCCTAAGGTAATTCTGGTTAATTGAAAAGGAATGATTGCCATTGAAGGCACTCTTCCTAGCGAGGTAAATAATGTTTTTCCCTTTACCTTAATGTGCCATTGGATCTTGTTTAAAAATTTAGTTCATTTTAATTAAATACCTTTTTATAATTGAAAAAAAAAAGGGGCAATAAATTAAATTATTATTTTCCACATCAGTAGGGACAATTTTCTCAAGGAAATTAAGCTGGTTTGTGCTTGTGGCTGTGCCTTCCATGTCTGCAGTAGCACTCAACGTGCCCTTCAGCCTTCCAGCACGGCCCCTTTTGCCATTGATGAGGACAGAAAATCAGATTATATCCTGCAGCCCTAAAGATTAAATCTGAATTAAAACATAGTGGAATCACCATCCTTGGAAGTGTTCAAAAAATGTGTGGATGTGGCACTTGAGGAGATGATTTAAGGGTGAGCATGGTGATGCTGGGTGGGTGGTTGGATTAATGATCATAAGAGTCTTTTCCAACCTTAATTATCCCGTGATTCTATGAAATCACCAGCCAGTGATCAAATTTGAATGGGACATCATGTTTCTGTTGAATTATTCAGTAAAACAGAGTTCAGGCTATCTTCACGTGGTGTTTGCTTTTACAGAAAATTAACAGAGACTTAATACAACTGCTGGCTGACCTGCAGTCTGTCATGGCAGGCTGCTCCAGCCAACTTGAACAGATTTTAACCTGATCAATGCCTTTAGACAATCAGTACATTACATTGCACTGTTGCACTGTTTAAAATTCATCATCAAAAAATCAAATCACAAATTTCAGAGCCTCATGAGCTTTTTTATTAAAAAAAGAATAAATCTTTTTTTGAAGCTCATGGATGTATTAGTTTTACTTCCAGTGACTGACTGCAAATAACAACTGTGGCAAAAGCAGTGGTGAATTCCCAGATAAGCTTTTCCATGATGTGGATTCACACCCAGGGTATTTCCAACAGAGCCAGTCTGACATTCCCTACCAACAATCCATGAGCCAGCACCTTCAGACATCTCAGCTACCCCGTGAGGATCCACTAAAACCAGTTACATTTGAGGTTAGATACCTTCTTTTCATTAAAAAACACTTGAGTTTACTGTTGCTTGGGTCCTACTTGGTGCCTCCTCCACCAAGATGTTGTCCCTGCTGCTCTTCCTGCTGGAACAACCCGGGAACACCAAGTGTTCATTCATAGCAGCTCATCTGAAAGGTGTTAATTGGAAGTTGAGGTGTGGAGGCTTTTTCAGCTGCTCTAACCTGACTGCAAGGTTAGATTAAACTTGTATTCCCTCTAGCACTGGAGAACCTTTGAATTAAGAATTGGGAAGGATTCGAAACTCCCTGATGGTTCCTAAAAGTCAAGGTCAGCTCCAAACAGACCATGGGAAATTAATCTCTGGTAAGAAACAGTAGATAAATTAGCAAAATAACGTGATTTTAGGTTTGGTGTATGTGCTTCCCATAATAATGGGATTGTAATTTTTAAATACATTATCTCACCTGAAATGCATATCCCTTTGGGGAAATTTTCCATCTCAGTCCTGTATCACACACCCTTCATTTGCAGTTGTGTTCCATGACCATGGAAGCTTTACAAACCCAATGTGGCTCATCCTGAAGAGGTTGTTGGGGTTTTTTTGCAGTGGAAGAAGCTTGTGAAGAGAGGGTGGAAAGCTGAGGGAAGCATCAGCCCGAAGAAAGCTGCAGCAGCCACTGCAGAAATTATAAATATATGCAAGCCAGAAGGGCTTCTGATGGCAGGTGGAACAAATTTCTTTCCCGAGTTTCTGAAGCCTGTGTGATGCACCACAGTCTGCAGTGATAACCAATCTCAAACACTTATCACAGGGTAGGATGAATTCCTTATTGAAGGAGTCCTTCTTTTCCCACTAGGGGCCCAGATGAATTAGTTTAAAGCAGACAAATCATATTTGGATGGTGTAAATTAGTTACAGCAAATCCTGATGCTTTTTACAGATAATTCATAAACTGTTTTTTAAACTGAAGTGATTCTCCACTCTCTTCTAGCCTGTGTGAAGGCTGAGTGAGCTCTGCATGCTGTGTCCTGTGTCTGGAGCTGCCTTCCTTGAAGATATTTAGCCTTAAGGTGGTCACAGTAACCACAGGAAAATTCCCATCTGTATTTCTGAGGGATAGATTTATTGTCCCATTTCTTTTGGTCTGCTTTCTTTTCTTTTTCAGATTAGGCTGCTAGGATTTAAAGACAGGTATTTTTCCAATTGGGCTTGTTACAGATCAGCTCTTTAATTACACCTACTAAAGAAGTAATGCACAGTGATACCCTGAACTTGTCCCTAATTAAAGATACTGTACTTAAAGCTTGCATGGTTCCCTTCTGCTGAAATCTTTAATCAGGAGACGAATAAGGCTCTGGAGCCTTGATTAATAACAGGACCAAGTGCTGTGCAGCTGAAAATGCCAGGGTATTAAATTTCCTTGAGTCACCTGGTGTCCCCATCTAATAGAGATCCTGGCAATGTTACTTATGCAATAGCACAGAATAATTGAGATGTAAAGTTACTGGTCCCAAATGAGACAAATGATCCCAATTCTCCTGGAGACAAGTCTGATGTGGATGTGTGCACCAATGTAATAAACAAGATCCTTTTGTAATTACATCATTAAATAAAACAAATGGCCTGCTTCGAAGTAGTGCCCATGGAACCCAATGCACAGGTGAGATGCACTGAAATCTGAAAAAAAGTCTAAGTACAAGGGAGTTGGGAAAGCCCAGAGAGAAGTGTCCTAAACAAAAACAACACAGATATGACAGCCCAGAAAGTAAGATGAATTTTCAAAGGAACAAATTATGCAAAGAAGAAAAAGGTGTCTGATTCTTTTACTAAAAGGGCTGGGTTTGGATCAGGTGAAGAAACAAACCAAACATAGCCCAAAGCTCGTGGATATGAGCCTTGTTTTCTCCAGGCTGGTTCAAGAACAGCTGGTGGCAGAACAGATTCACAATTCTCAGGATCTGTGAACAGTTAAAACTAAAATATTAAGAAGAAGGTGCTTTCCTAAGTTTTTAGGTACAATCTCCTCCTCCTGAAGAGAACCGTGTCCTGTAATCATACTAGGCTGTTTCGCTGCACTTAAAATAATGCAACATTATTACTTTAAAGGCATATAAAGGAATGAAAGTGGTAAGAAATAATTCCACAACAGGTCCCAGGTACCACTGAAACTCAGTTAAAGGTTGGGCTTTACGATCTTGGAGGTTTCTTTCCAACCTTAATGATTCTATGATTCTCTGATATGGGGAGCACTGTCACAGGAGCAGTGTGGAGTCCTGAATTAAGAACTGCAGAGGGGAGGCTGCAAAATTTTCCTCAAAATGTGCTCATTACTATGATTTTTTTAGCAGCCACACTGAATCAGGCACCTGCACTGGTGCCCTGACCTCTGCAAGTGATCAGAATACACCTAAACCTGAGTCAGATTGTCTTCCCTGGGCATTCTCAATCCAAATTTAGCATGAATTTACTCAAGGGTATGGTATAAGTGTTTGTTCTTCCAGTGTTAGTGATCTGAGGGATAAACAGTTCCCCTCAGCCCTTCATTAGCTCTCCTGTCGTGTCATGTAGAGACAGAAACCCAGCTCTGAGTGACTTCACTAAAGTGTCAGGTGCAGGAGCTCTGGGTTTGGTATTTGGGAGGTAAACAGCTGAATTTCCATGCTGGAATTTCATCCATGCACTGCCAGTGTTTGCATTATCTGAGCTATCCCATACAGAGCCAGCCAGCACATTTCAGGGCTGAGCTGCAGATTGCAGCAGGTAAAAATGCCTTTCTTCAGGTAACAGCCCCCTCTCCCCATCCCGTCCCCTCTGCTCTTCCTGAATTGGTTCTTTTTGCTCAGAATAACCCACAGTACTCTCACCGAAGTCCCTACAGTGTCTGGTGCAGTGGCAATAGTCCCTCTCAGCACCAGAAATATCTTGCCTAACACAACTTATGGCCACATATGTCTTTTCAGGAACCTGTACATTAATAATTTATTCCCACCCTGGAATGCACAAACTCTTTTCTTTCTCAATTTCAGCTGATGTGATACCATTTTACACTGAAAATTATTAGTCCCTAAGTGAATAACCTGGTACTTTCTGTTAGGAAATGTATTTGCAGCTCCACTACCAGGGGTAAAAGTATTCTCTGTGATATCCTTTTCTTCCCCTGCACTCCCAATACCTCTTGACTGAGCACCAGGCTAGAATAACATGTGAAAATCCTGAACAAGATCAGTCCCAGTTTGCACTGCCAATTCAAATCCAGCAGCTACTGATCATATCTCAGCATCTCCCCTGAAACCAGTGCTTTATCCACTTATAAGTGTTTTCTGTAATCTCCAGCTTTTTCAAATTAAGTATTCACTTTCCAAGTGATAATATATCAAAGAGCTCACTGATTTTTTACATGCATCCCATCAGCCTAATTTCCTTATCTAAAAACTCTTCAATGTTATCATAAAAATAAATATTTTGGTGGTTGAGTTAGCAAACGGATGATGGTCCCTAAAAACAGATTACACAGAAAAATACAGATAACACATCACTACATGATTTTGACTTATAGCTTCTAGTGCCTAGTCTAGTAATTCCAGCATGGAATAGCCCATGAATTAAAAGCTTCTGGTTTCCACTCCACGCTTTGCCTGCATACCCCTAGCAAAGGTTGTAATCCTTGCACATACAGGCTGAATATGATCCCTGAAAGACAGATGATGGGGAAATTATAGTGAAAACAGTTGTAGGCAAATAAAGAAAATCTCTTTTGAGATTTGGAGATTCTATCTCCATCTGCAGATAGTAAAGTGTTGTGGTTTTTTTAGGGTTTTTTTGGTTTTTTTTTTTTTTTTTTTTTTTTTTTGTTGCAGTGTAATAATTCTCGTGTTGTTTTGGCACAGGTAGAATTGTACTTGGAATCCATGTTTTAAAGACTGTGGATGTGTAGAAGCCTCGTAAAACACATAATGTAATGTGCACTTCTAATAAATACTGTTAATCATGCTTATGGCAGTACTTAGAAAGGGGCCTGGAGTACCACGGTACAAACACCATCAGCTCTGTAATAAAGGATTGGATCTGAAGTGCTTGCCATGAAATAGGTGAAACCAGCAGAGTGCCAGAGGTCAGCTTGGCGTGTGGGGCAATGAAGAGGATGACAAACTTCATCCCCCAGCACTGGTGGAAGTCCAAAAGCCATGACAGAAAATGAACCAGGCCCTGGGGATCCCTTTTCCAGGCTCTGCTGTGTGCCAGGCTGAGCTGGGACAGGTGGACCTGCCTCCCAAAACATGGCCATCCTTTTCCAGCCATCCCCCACTGCCAGGCTGCTGAGGCTCTGGCATTCACTTCAAGATGTCTTGCCCAGCCAGGCAAGAAGAGACCAAAGAAGAGGAATTGCATAAATGTTTCTCTCAGGCCTTGCTTATCGCTTTTAATAAGTGGATTTTATGTAAGCAAATTAATTTCTGTTTCTTCACTTCTGTTTTCATTGTGAGGCTTAAATCAATGCCATATTAGAGGCTGAAAATAATCCACTCAATGGTTATTACATTTATTCCTTCTTCTTTTTTTTTTTTTTCCCTCTTAATGCAGGCAGCTTAAATACACAGATCACTGAGGAATCTGGCCAGTTTTTAAGACATTAAAGTGCATGGAAAGTGAAGTAATTCCTCAAATGGGTATGATGGCTTGGATCTGACCAGGGCAGGGATTGTCTCTTTGTGCTGGGCACTGGTGAGGGCACACCTTGAAACCTGGAGACTGATTTGGGCCTCTCATGATAAGAAAGACTTTAAGGGACTGGAGCATGTCCAGGGAAGGGCAATGGAGCTGGGGAAGGGTCTGAAGCAGCAGGAGTGGCTGAGACAGCTGGGGGGGGCACAGCCTGGAGGAAAGGAGGCTCAGGAGGGACCTGCTCACTCTCTACAACTCCCTGACAGGAGGTTGTAGCCAGGTGGGGGTCAGGCTCTTCCCCCAAATAACAGGCAACAAGACAGAAATGGTTCCAAGTCGTACCAGGAGAAATTTAGATTGGGTATAAGGAATAATTGCTTCGCCAAAGGGGTTGTCAAGCATTGCCACAGGCTGCCCAGGGACGTGGTGGAGTCCCCATCCCCGGAGGGATTTAAAAGACGTGTAGGTGTGGCACCTGGGGACTTGGTTTAGGGGTGGACCTGGCAGTGCTGGGTCAATAGTTGGACTCAAGGATCTTCAAGGTCTTTTCCAACCGAAGCAATTCTATAATTCTACTTAAGAAATAGATCAGATCATAAATCTACACCACTATGGGCCAGTGAAAAATGGACAGAACCACAGGAATGTTTTCCCTACTGCTTTCGATATTTAGGTTAAGATTGCCTTATGGATTCTCCTCTTTGTCCCCAAATTTTCTCCTTTGACCTGGCCCAAACTGCTTGAGTTCTCCTGCACCAGAGATAGGACTACTTCTCTCATCCAAATTTTCTCAAGTACCTCGGCAAAGCAGCACAATTTAAGGTGGATGCTTCCTTAGAAGGGTTGCTAAAGTTACCTAAGACTGCCTGCATTAAAAACTGTGGCTCCCAAACCCCAAACCAAGCTCAGGAAAATGTGTGCCCCTAAAGACAAAGCTTTGGCATCACCCAGATGGTGTTTCAGGTCTTTCTTGCATTTGGGGTTACAATATGATAATGATAATAATGCTTTTACCTTTTGCTTCCTCAGGTCTCAAGACGTGAAGAGATGGGCACTTCCTGACAGGGGAAATCCTGACATTTAAATGACTCTGTGGCAATGTGGGGAGTGGAAAACTCATGGAGTTTTCCTGGAAAGCCTAGCCATGGATTTCAGTCAGGAGGCAGTCAATCTGTGGACCAGCATTTGTTACAGAAGTTGGGCTGAAATTTGGTTGGCAAAAATTCTCCCAGCATTTTGTCTGACCTAGTTCAGATCATAACTTTCCATTAGATTTTTGAGGCCTAATTAGACTAAACCGAATAGCAATTACAATTCCATTGCTTATGTTATTCTGTTGTCAAAAAAGAAGAGGAAAACCACTCAGATTTTGTTTGATTTTATCTTTGTGTGTTAACTAAATCTAAAATGAATTTACTTAATTTTTCTTTTCTTAACAAAGTGTCATCTTGTCACACCCTCCCAAAGAAATTACAGTTATAATTAAAGAGCAAAAACAGTGAATCAGATGAATTGCATCTTCAATTTGCACAGAAAATATTTGAACAAGACAAAAGTAAAGAATTTTTCCCGAGATTCACTGGACACCTTTCAACAATGGGAAATGGAATTCCAGTGTCCAAATTGTAGTCTAAGTATTCAAGTGTGCTTTCAAACAAATATTGCATGTTTTTCTAGAAGAATATAAAACTTCCCTTCAGGAAGAACAGAATTTAAATGCTCCAAGATTTGGCAATGTAGTTTGCAGAGATGAGATAAACCAAGAAATTCGTAATGAGAAATCTGTCTGTTCTAATATAATCCTATATTAATCATTTAACAAATTAATAATATCACCATAATTAAACTCTCCATAAAGAATATGCAAGTATTGGAGAAATTAATTGATTGAATTCTAGTTTTAAATCCCGCCATGCAATCATTTTCTCTGTTTTGTTTTTTTTTTTTCTCTCTCTGTTTTATAACACTGAACTTAGTCCTGTCAGGAATGTTTTATCTCTCTGCTTGTTTGCTTCCCTGACTTTTGGAAGTGAATTTCACAAACCTCTCCACTTACAACTCGCTGTCTCCCCTGAAGATACAGGGCAGATAATGTCAACAAATGGCTCTCTGTGTGTTCAGTGAACTAGAAAGCAAAATTTTGTACCTTAAGAATGCTCCTGTTGGAGCCCAAACTCCTGGAGGACTGTGGAAGGTTAAGTAAATTGAGAGAGACTGGCAGTGTTACAGGGGCTTTGCTTTCAGTACCTGGGAGTTTTACTGAACATGCAGCGCTGAGATTGGCAGAGCACAACAACACTTTAAAGGTCAGACGATTCCCTTTGAATTTTAGCTTTGCTGAAAAAAAGTAGAAAGCAACATGAATGAGAATCTGCTGTGCTTTGCATTTTGCTGTGAAATCCTGTGTCTGGGAGAAAAAAAGTGACAACCAAAGCTACACTGCATGATGTCACCTTGCCTTGCCTTGCCTTGCCTTTTTAACATTTATCTACACTGAAATGCTTTAATTTGTTTGGATGGATCTCTCTCATCCATATTTCCTCATGTTCATTGGCACTTCACAGGCTCACAGAATCCCAGAATGGGTCAGGCTGGAAGGGACCACAGTGGGGTCATCTGGTCCCATCTCCCCACTCCAGCAGGGCCATCCCAGAGCACAGGGCACAGGATTGTGGCCAGATGGCTCTGGAATATCTCCAGGGAGGGAAACTTCCCACCCTCTCTGGATGATCTGTTCCAGTGCTCAGAAAGAAATTCTGCCTCACATCCAGGTGGAACTTCCTGGGCATCAGTTCCTGCCTGTTCCTCTTGTCCCACTGCTGGACACACCAGGCAGAGCCTGGTCCCTGCTCTGAGCCCTCCCTGCAGACACTGTCCCCCCCAGAGGGACTTTCTTCTTAAGGCTGAACAGCCCCAGTTCCTCAGCCTTTCCTTACCAGAGAGATGCTCCATTCCCTAACCATATTTGCAGCCCTGCACAGGACCTGCTCCAGGAGCTCCATGTCATTCCTTTATTATCTCCATTACCCTGACATGAAATCATTAAATTCCTGTCTAGTCTAACTCCTAAAATATGGCATGGAAGAATCCCAAGTGTCTGTGCTGTAAAATACCCCCGAGATCACAAAGGCAGCATCTGTCCATGCAAGGCAAGACTCAACCAACAGCCTGATATCAGATGGTTACTGAGTGCTGGAGAGAAGTTATGAATAAATGACAAAAAAGTGCCTGCTCTCCTCACAGAGTAATCTGAAATGTACAACTTTGCTTGCAGAATGTTGTATTTCCATCCCCTCTTGCCAATTACTGAGTTAAGTGGTGCATGGAGCCTTTTAAAGACTAGAATTATTTTCTAAAGAGTAAGAGAATGTGAATCAAAGCTGTTCATTACATATTCTCCTAACTTGGATGGTGTCCTCCACAGTAGGCTGCAGCTACTGGTTATTACACTTTTTTTTCCCTGTTAACAACAAGAATAAAAGGCTCTGAGCCAAAACCCAGAAATATCCAACAAGCAATTATAAAACCCCATCAGGAAATAGCTGCTGGTTGATTCTGCTTATTATAGCAACTCCTAATAACAACAATGTACTTCTAAAGTCAATTTGGGCACCTCGTGCTGGATGATGATATTTAAAAACACATTTTGGAATTTTCCAGGATGCTTTTCATTGTTGGATGTGGTCACAGAATATCCTCCTGAATTAACAACCCTTTCCTCACTTTTATATCTATTATGGATGTATGGGGAGATTTAATTCTACTAAAATAGAATGTACCTATCTATCTATTCTAAATATATATCAAGGGAAGAGAAAAAAAAAAAGGTTTCCTCTGTTAAACAGATCGTTTTCTAGGAGAAATGTACTTTCCCTTTACACTGAGGAGTAGAGTTGGTGATTTATTATTGATCTTGACACGGAGAGCAAAAGTGTAACAGTAGTTCTGCCACAGACTGCTCATTGACTTGCTTAAAGCTGCAAAATCTGTTTAAAAAGATCTGTTAATGTACAGTTCTGAAAAAAATTCAATAGTCTGATACAAATCCTGAGCTGGAGGAAACAGTCATACCTCCCACAGTCTTCAAAGGCTGCTTCACATGCCTGCACTAGACATACCTTTTTTATCTCTCTGGGATGTGTTTAATCCTGCGTCATCTCTTTAGCTCCAGCTAAGATCCAACAACAGAAAATCAGCATCTTAAGCACATGTCAGTTATGCTGAGGATCTCTGAGACACATTTGGGCTGGACCAGTGGACATGAGGATGTGAAATTGTGAAGGCTGACACATTTCTCTGCCCATCACCCCCTTCTTATCCCTTGTTCTTACTAAAAACCAGACACGGAGGAAACTGTTCTGTTGCACTATTTCTAATCTTTACAGCAAAAAATATCCACAGTAGAAGATATATACATGCATGAACATGGGTATAAATGACATGACTTTGAGATTTTCCTGTGAAGAAGAAATGGCATTGCAGGGACCAGCTTGTAAAAATGATCCTGAGGAATCATAGCAGAGCTACCAAAAAAAAACCCAGACAAGTGTGCTGGCTTCAGTTTTGTTGTGGATTTTGTGGTTTTGTTGGTTTGTTGTGTTTTTTTTTTTTCCCCAAAACTCTAACCAGGAGGGCTCTAATGAGACATTTGATTTGCAGTCCCCAGACCAAAAGCACCTGGTGCATGTGCAGCTAAAAATACCTGAGTACCCAACAGCTAAAAATGCCCTCTCTCCTCAGAAGCAGAACTTTAACATTTGTGTTACCCCGTGATTTCCCTAGAAAAAGGGTGTTCCTTGAAGGCTTTACTCCCCTGAGGGTCTAAAATAGAAGCCCCTTTAAAGGTACAAGCAAGACTAAATTATGTAATGCCCAGGATAAAAATATGAGAGTTCCAGTCATGATCATGTTTCATGCAAAGCTCCCAGTAAAATCCTGAGCAGCTTTGCCTCACATATCTTCAGTGCCTTGTTGTGCTGGCGTCACATTCAGTTGTTAAAGCTGTGGACCTAAGCAAGCCTCTTCATCCCCAAATTTATAGGCTGCTGGATTTATATTTGATCCCATCTCTCATTAGCGTCAAGCTAATGAGCATAATTGAAGGCCTTGGAAAACTTATTTACACTGCATTATTTGTAATGGCTGATAAATCCCTTGAAAAGAGACATCTGTTCCATATGCCCGGTGGGAATCAGAAAGTAACATTCTTTGTGTGTAGGTAAATCACAGGATATTAATAGATCTCGAGGAGGAACTGGCTGTGGAGGGACGGGGTGGAGGGAAGGAGTGGGCTGGTGAGATACAATGGGAGTTTAACCAAGAAAACTCAGAAATTGTTGCTAATTGCTGCTTCAGGGGCTCAGTGCTGCACACAGATTTGTTCCCCTTAAAGACAGGACATGTGGGTGGCTGGGCAGCTCTGGAATGGGAAAAACACTGACTCCACCTCCCAGGAATTGCCTCATGACCCAGGCAGTGCAAGCAGAGTGCTGGTCTTGCAGGAGAACTGGGCTGAGTTTGGGGTTCCAGTCTGGGAAGAAGCACAAGGGGGGAAGTTGGCCACTTGCAGGGATAAATGCAGATCCCCTGGGTCTGATCTGTCTGCAGCCTGCTCAGATACTCCAAATAATAAAAGCAAAGAGCTTTTGAGAGGAACAGAGGAGAGGATATGAATCCATACCAGGATGAACTGGTGGTTCCCTCGCTCTGCTCTGCTCTGCTCTGCTCTGGGGTGGCCTCACCTTGAGCACTGTGCACGTTTTCAGGCACCACTAAATACGAAGAATAAAAAGTTGTTAGGCACTGTCCAAAGGAGGGCTATGAATATGGTGAAGGGTTTGGAGGGGAAGTATGAAGAGCAGCTGAGGTCACTTGGTTTGTTCAGCCTGGAGAAGAGGAGAATGAGGAGAGACCTCAGTGGGATCTGCAACATTTTTGTGAGGGGAAGAGGAGGAGCAGGCACAGTTCTCTTCTCTCTGGTGACCAGTGACAGGACCTAAGGGAATGGCCTGAAATTGTGCCGGGGAGGATTAGGTTGGATGTTAGGGAAAGTTTCTTCCCCCAGAGGGTGGTTGGGCACTGGAACACGCTCCCCAGGGAAGTGGTCACATCACCAAGCCTGACAGAGCTCACGAATTGTTCAGATGATGCTCTCAGGCACATGGTGGGACTCCTGGGGTTGTTCTGTGCAGGGCCAGGAGTTGGATTTGGTTGATTTTTGTGGGTCCACTCCAACTCAGCATATTCTAATCCCCTACGATCTTATCAGTCTGTGACCAAACCATCCAGCCCTCCCCCACAGTGCCAGATCTTTGCTCACTCCAACACAAAAAGTCTGTTTACATCATCTAACACCTGAGGGCTAACAGTGTCCCACAGCCCATGCTGCTGTGAACTCCAGAGACTGCTCCACAGCTATTGCTTCACCTTCAAGCTGTGGAAACAACCAACTCTAACACTTTTAAATTCCCACTGATGCACAAAGTCTTGAATTCTACCACGTGATCCCACAAACACCACTTCCCAACATGATGCTTCGTCCTCCTTCACCAGAAACACCCCATTTTCCACCTCAGTGTGGAGAAGATTTCTCCTGTTAAACTTTGACAAACATCTCACTGAAACAACCCCAATCAAGATGTAGTGCTTAGTGAAGCAACTGCAATTCTGATTCTTGATTTTATTTTGTTGATTTGATTGGATTTTGGATTTTCTTTAACATGCTCTTCCAGGCCCTTCAATCTCTAATTTGTCTCTAAGGTCATCTGTCACCCAGAATGAGATGAGTGGAAGATCAGTCGGTCAATATCTTTCTGGAGACATTTACCATCAGGAGGAGAACATGTTTATACATACATATATATATATATATATATGTATATATATATAAAAATATATATATGTTTAATATTCTCCATCTGTTAAAACACCAGAGCTGCAGCAGAAGGCTCCTATATTTCTCACTGAAACATAACAAACCATCTCCTTGTAAACTGTCCAAAAAAATAAGACAAAATCAATCCAAGAGCAAAACCTCAAAAAACCAAACAATAATAGTAATCATTAATAAAAAAACACAACCAAAAAGAAAAAATCCCCATACCTAAAAAAAAACCCAACAAAACCCATCACCCAAAGGGAACCCTGTGACTAAGTGTGTGTTATACTCATAAAAGCCAAAGGCAAGGGGCTATTAGTGCACACTTGAGATCACTTAGAAAAGCCCGAGGGAAATGCTCCAGTATTACTGTCAAAGTAGCACACAAAGAAACTATGTCTCCGAATACCCTGAAGGGATGGAAAAAAATGTTTAATAAATGAGTTCTTTTCAGAGGTCAAATATTAATGATTTGTGTGTGTGTTTTCTATTGAAATTTCATTTTCTCTGTTCCAGCCTGGACAGGGAAAAATATCAGGAGACAAAACTTTGATTAAAATAAACGAATCAACACAGAGCTGTGTGCCTGGGTGAAGCTAATGCATGAGATTATAGAGTGCGACAGCTGCAATANTGATTTGATTGGATTTTGGATTTTCTTTAACATGCTCTTCCAGGCCCTTCAATCTCTAATTTGTCTCTAAGGTCATCTGTCACCCAGAATGAGATGAGTGGAAGATCAGTCGGTCAATATCTTTCTGGAGACATTTACCATCAGGAGGAGAACATGTTTATACATACATATATATATATATATATATGTATATATATATAAAAATATATATATGTTTAATATTCTCCATCTGTTAAAACACCAGAGCTGCAGCAGAAGGCTCCTATATTTCTCACTGAAACATAACAAACCATCTCCTTGTAAACTGTCCAAAAAAATAAGACAAAATCAATCCAAGAGCAAAACCTCAAAAAACCAAACAATAATAGTAATCATTAATAAAAAAACACAACCAAAAAGAAAAAATCCCCATACCTAAAAAAAAACCCAACAAAACCCATCACCCAAAGGGAACCCTGTGACTAAGTGTGTGTTATACTCATAAAAGCCAAAGGCAAGGGGCTATTAGTGCACACTTGAGATCACTTAGAAAAGCCCGAGGGAAATGCTCCAGTATTACTGTCAAAGTAGCACACAAAGAAACTATGTCTCCGAATACCCTGAAGGGATGGAAAAAAATGTTTAATAAATGAGTTCTTTTCAGGGGTCAAATATTAATGATTTGTGTGTGTGTTTTCTATTGAAATTTCATTTTCTCTGTTCCAGCCTGGACAGAGAAAAATATCAGGAGACAAAACTTTGATTAAAATAAACGAATCAACACAGAGCTGTGTGCCTGGGTGAAGCTAATGCATGAGATTATAGAGTGCGACAGCTGCAATATTAATAAGGTGAAGAAGAGGGGGGAAAAAAATGATAGAAACCTCACAGACTGATCTTATTTGGCTTGATTGTTCCTGCATTATCTCTAGGAAAAAAGCCAGAAGAACTGGACAAAGAATTATCTCTGTTATTCTGGATATTCTTGTTTTCTCTGGTATGGTTAAGCAGAAATGGAAAAGGAGGGGGAGAAAAAAAATTTAAAAATAGACATAATGGAATCATAGAATGGTTTGGGTTGGAAAGGATCTTAAAATCATCTAGTTCAACGCCTGCCATGGGCAGGGACACCTTCCACCGGACCAGGTTGCTCAGAAAGAAAAAGAAAGAAGAAATAAAGAGAAATAATTAAATAAAAATAAGGAAGAGTTAAAAATATAATGAAAGAACTAATCCTGGAGGGATGAGCATAGATGGTAAAAATGAGGTTAGAAAGGAAGCGAGGCAGACTGGAGGCTGCAAATATTAGGGCTGACGGGCAGAGAGCAGAGGAGGGAGGGAGGCTGCTTGTGCCAGGGAATCCTTCCTCTGTGGTGTGAGCCCTGCCCAGGCTGAGTGAGGGCTGCAGGATTTGTGGCTGCACAGGGCTGATGGCAAAGCCTCCCCGTGCACCTGGCTCTGCGTGGCAATTTGCAATAATGAGATTCATTAGCGCCGCGTGCTCCGCTGGAAACGCTTCCAAAGGTTTAATCAGAGCTGCACAAATGAGTATTTACTTAGGTAGCACTTCATTAGCTGCTCCTGGCCTGCTGTGCAATATGGGATAAATTACTGCCTGGCACCCAAACTGCCTGCCCTGCTCATCGTGCCACCCCGCTGGCCATCAGCTGCAGGGGGTTCTGCTGTAGAGCTGAAAAGATAGCACTCCTGGCCAAAAAACAAAACTCTAAAGTGTCTGCAACATTTCGACTTCCAGGCGCTAAATTTATGGCCTGTATAGCAGAATATGGTATGTGCCAGAGAGGGAACCAAGTCTTCCATGTAACAAGTGGCAGGGTGAGAGGAAATGGCCTCAAGTTACAGCAGGGGAGGTTTGTGTTGGATATCAGGGAAAAAATTCTTCCTGGAAAGGTTTGTAAAGCCCTAGAATAGACTGCCCAGGGAAGTGGTAGATTTACAATCCCTGGAAACATTCATAAAATGTGAATGTGGCACTTGAGGACATGGGTTAGGGGTGAACATGGTAGTGGTGCTGGGTTGACAGTTGGACTCGTTGATTTTAAGGTCTTTTCCAGCCTGAAAGATTCTATTATTCTATGAACAACTTGATGTGCATGGCTTGAAATTCTTCCCAAGCCTTAAAAATCCACAGAGCCCACAAAACAAAAGTGCCCTTTGCAGCCTTCCCTGCTCTCATGCCTTTTGGTTTTTACCATATCCTTCGTGGAGATTCCTCTCAACAGCACCAAGATCTCAGGTGTTCAAAGCAGGTAGAAACCACCAGTCAGGCTGTGAGCTCAGAGACCCAGAGCTTGGACTTGGTCTGTTTTGGGGGACCTGGGACCCAAACCCCTTTGATGGTGGGGAGCAGAAGCAGGTGACAACACCCCATTATTTTTAAATGCTCCTCTAGATTTAAAAGATATCAGTCACAGCTGCTGAAGCCAAAATCAAGCTGGTTTGTACTAATGGGTTAAAACTGGATGCCAAGCCTTATATTTTTTACTTCTTTGTCGAAATGAGGCTGTTCCTGTGTCTGTGTGGAGCTGACACTGCATGCTCCCAGCCTGTGAAGTGTGGCACATTCCTTGTCATTTCGATTGCAAGGCAAAGGGTGGCAAGGAGGGGTCTTTGCACAAAGATTTGGGCCAAGACAAGTAGAAACTTGAAATCTTGCAAATTGCTTTCTGTGGGATTTCTAATAACACAGAGTCCTCTGCAACCACTGAAATGTGACGAGGCAAACACACAGACTTCATTATTAATTAAGCCTGTGAAATGCAGGTGGACATTTTCAGCTAATGATGATGCAGGCAGCAGTTTTCCCTGCCCTGATTCCACGGGGAGGCCCTGGCTGTGGTGGCAGTGGCCTGGTGGACAGATGGGCACTAGACCTGGATTCCTCGTGGGCTGTCTTGTCAGTAGGTTCCATGGGTAAGTTCTGTGTGCTCCAGCAACCCCTGGATCCATTAACCTTCACGTGAGGCAGGATGAGAGAGGGTTGTGAAATCCTGATGTGTATTGAGCCATTTTCCCCACAGCACCAGCTAATCAGCCCAGTTTTAGGCACAACTACTCAAGCACAGGACTCAAATCCTGAGGCTCTTCCATCCCAGTAGCAATTTTGATTTACATTCATTAGTTGGATGAGAGGAGACCTCAGGACAGCCACAAGCTGTCACACAACTCTTTAGGATACTTCACTTAGCTCTCAACGCCTGCCATGGGCAGGGACACCTACAGCACCTTTCAGGCTGTTTCTGAGCACAGCACAGTCTCTGAAAACGATTTTACAGTGAAGAGTCACAGACATCAGATTGGATATTGGGACATTAGGAAATCAGGTTGGATATTAGGAATAAATTCTTTATTGTGTGGATAGTGAGGCATTGGAAGAAGTTGCCCAGAGAAGCTGTGATGCTCCATCCCTGGAAGTGTTCAAGGCCAGGCTGGATGAGGCTTGGAGCACCCTGGGATAGTGGAAGGTGTCAGTTCCAGGGGCTGGAATGAGATGATCTTTAAAGTCCAACCCAAACCATTCTGTCTGAAAGATGTTGTGGTGCATTTCACCTATCTGAAATAGTATATTCAAAACCCCCAAAAAATGAAAGTGGCCAAGCACTTTTAAAAGCTGCAGGAAGCTGGTTTTCCTTAGTACCTTTTACATTCGTACTCCTCTGGCTTCAAATTTTCTCCAAGCAGAGCACCATGAAACACAACCCTTCCAAACAGAAGTCATGAAAACACAAAGTAAAATTATTTAATTATTTTCTATTAAAAACAAATAAAGCAGATATGGCAGTACAAAGTGATCCAACCATGGCCAAGATGAACACCATCAGAGGAGGCTTCCAGGGTTATTTTCCATGCTGTGGGTGGGAAATTCCAGAAAATCCTTAACAGGCACCACATCATGCCACTGTCCCGGATTCTCACCTTGCAGAATAAATCAGTGCACTTCCAGTTCAGGCTACTGACTTCAGCAATATTGAATCACACCACAGAGAAACCCAGGATCCCGACACAGATGGAAAATGATGTGTGATAAATATTCATAACCAATCACTAGGATTTGTCCAGACCAGTAGAATCCTGGACTTGACTGGGAAAATGATCAATCATCACTTCCAACCCAGAGAAGCTGCCACAATCACCTAACACCTCTCAAGGGGTTCTCAGGGATCTTTATAGTTCATGTCTGCCTCAAAACTGTAAATATTCAAGGATTTAGCAACCTGAAGAAGCAGAGCATCCAATTCCATGAGCACCTGCCTATGTCTGGAAAGTGATCTTCTTCTCCCCAGTCTCTTTCTCATCTTAAAAATATATTTCCCAAGTTTTCTCACTCAGTGAAAGCACTGCTCCATGCACAGACTTTTTATGCAAATTATTTTGTTTATTTTTATGATGTATGCAAATGAAGTTTTTACTCTGAACATTCTTTATGGTGCTATAAATGTAAGAACAGATCTTGAATTAGCCCTTTTCATTGTCAGAGTGGCATTAAAACCAGCTGAGGGATTCAGAGGCTTAAATGTGTAAGCAGCTGGGTATAAAACAAATTTTACATCTTGTAAAAATTAAGGGTCTGGGCTGAGATATTTAAGCATTAAAACAGGATCTCTAAGAAGTTAGAAAAAACACATTTTTTCATAGCTAAATGGAGATCAAGACAAGAAATCAGTGAGTGAAGCAACCTGTGGTTTAACAACCTCTTTCCTTTCAGTATTCCTTTTCCTATATTAAACTGGGAACTTTTAATGGGAGCTAAAGATGGCAATTCCAGCAGGAACTGAATAAACAGGATGATGCTCTATCACTTTTTCTCCTCCCTTACACACTCCATTCTCTCCATTGTCACATTGTACCCAATAACCCACACTACTCTAAAAATAAGTTTGCTTGGCAAACTATATCATCAGATAAGCTCCACTTCTACACAACTGGGATAAAAGGAGGTGCACAGGTAGGGAGGAATCAGAAATAGGGAAGGACTGAAATAACAGGAGCAGATGAGGGAAGATCAGAGGCCAAGGACTGCTGGGGAGCTCTGAGGCAAGCACTTGACTTTGCCCCTAATTGTGTGTAACTTGGGCTGCTGCTCAAATACATTTCCCTCCTTAATCTGACTGTCCTGTTCATGGGGAAAAAAAGGAAACCATATCCCAGCCTTTCCCACAGAGAAGGATATAAATCCCTGCCATTGGGATAGTGGAGTACAGAGGCAATCAGGAGAACACGCCCACGTTTTAGGTGATTAAGGTAAATATTCTCACTGTAGATAATCTACACTTAACAAATGCCCCTGTGGTGAATGAAGGGAAAAGGTGCAGGAGATGCTGGACTTGCACAGAGCTTATTCCCCAAGGTTAAACAGTCTCTAAATTTATAGATATGGATAAATGTTTTCTCTCACTCTACTGCTTTATGGTAGAATATGGAAATGTAAAGGTTATTTCATTCAAAACTTCCCCTCCTTTCAAAGAGCCAGAAGAACACTGTTGATTCCTGTCCCTTCCTGTTGCAGAGGGTTGGAACTGGGTGATGTTTGAGCTCCTTTCCAACCCAAACCATTCTGTGATTCCATATTTTCATAATATCAGCTTTCTTAAATCTACTAGGATGGAAAAACAAGAAATTCACAGTTATCACTTTCTTGAGGAAATCCAAGTCTATCATATTTTTCTATCACTGTATTTTGATCAACACAATACAAAAAAATAAAAATCATCTATGTGGCAAGGAATAGGAGAGACAAAGGGAATTTTCTTCTAAAAACTTTGTTCTTAAATTGTTTGAGTAGCCAGGAAGGCTCTGTGAAGACAGAATTCATAGTCTGTGCTTAGGATTTAACTGCATGTGCCAGCTGGCATAAAACTGATGCTGGAGCTGGGAAACTGCTGCAGGAACAGGTTGAACACAGAGTAAGAGGGGAGGTATAGAGGAGGCTGGATGAAGGAAAAGATTTGAAGAGCTTAAGTGTTTAAGCATGAAAATATCCACATTGACATGGTGCCAGTGGTTCCCTATGCCTCTTGCAGGGAGTAAATATAACCCAAAGCTCCTGTGAGGAGAATTCATCTCCCTGCCAGGTGTATGGCTGGCAGGAACGTGCCTTTACATGTTGAAAAAGTGAATTTGAATACAGTGTGAATATAGGCTTATGCACACAGCAATTCTAGACCTTTCTGTCCCAGAATGTCCAGACTGTCATCTCTGCTTCCACTGGACCACGGAATTCTTGGAAATCTTGACTTTCTTTGAAGCAGCCCACGATGCTGAACAGAACTCAGCATGCTCCTGCTCCCAAAAAACATCCTTTGCATGGACAACACTGGAAGTTTATGAAGATTAATTTAGACTTGACTGCATAACCAGTTCCTGTCTCCAACTTCCTTTACCCAGAAGAAGAGATTAACACATCTTTTCTCACAGACTGGTTGCTTCTGAGGCCAGTCCTAGACCGGTTCCTTACCCTTGAAAAGGTTCTGTTCATATTCTCACTGCTGGAGCCCAAGATGCCTCCACTGTGCTCACATCACATCTACACTGCACTACCTACAACACAGGACAGAAATCCTAAGGCACTGAAGAGTGAAAAAGTCAAAGATCTTTTGGGAGGAAATCTCATGGAGGAAAGAGAGGCTCAATGAGATTGATGAGTATTCAAGAGGTATTCCTCTTCCAAGTTCCAGAGAGCTTCCATCCCAGTGAATAAGAAGTTAGATTAGAAAATGCTGTTTCATTGTTGGAGAATAAAAACTCAGTGAGACAAAACGTCTTATTCAATATTTTTCTATGTCAAGAACTGACCTGAACTGAGATCCAAATTATTTTTGTAGTGATGAGGAATCTGCCTTCCCTAGACCTCCACCTCCTCTACAATGAAAACAAAACAAACCAAAGCAATTCAGCCTAAGATTTCTTTACAGCCAGACAAAAGTTACTGTGGAAAATAAGAGTGAAGAGTTTGCCTGCTGAGCTATATCTCTGAGCCTGCAGTACAGATGCCTGCAGTAACCTCTGTGGGACTCTAAATTCTTCCATTCAGAGTCCAAATATGGATATTTCCATGAATATATCTGTCACATCTACAATGGCAGTTGCAAAAGAAAAGAAAATCCTATTGTGCAGAAAGAATGGAAATGAGAATAACAGTGAAAGTGGCACCATTATAGTATTTAATGAAATGCCCTCACCTGGAATATTGTGCTCAAGTTTCACTGTACTGCCTCAAAATTGAAATGAAATTAAATGAAATGAAGTGCCATGAAATAAAACATAGTATGTAGAAGGGGAGGAGGAGGCTGGAAGAAGTAAAGAAAATGATCAGAAGCTTGGGAGAACAGGAGAGGAGAGGAGAGAAGAGAAGAGAAGAGAGAAGAGAAGAGAAGAGAGAAGAGAAGAGAAGAGAGAAGAGAAGAGAAGAGAGAAGAGAAGAGAAGAGAGAAGAGAAGAGAAGAGAGAAGAGAAGAGAAGAGAGAAGAGAAGAGAAGAGGCTGTTTCATTTGGGGTAACAGCACAGCAGAATTGTGATTGGCACAAGGAAAGCCAGGCAAACAAGAGAGGAAAGGAAAGGGGGAAGGGAATCTGGGGAAACTAAGACAGCCTTGTGAGAATAGGACAGGAGACAGAAAAGAAGAGATAAGCATTTTGTGCCATAGATTCCTGAGTAGATTTCCTAAATTACAACTTATGCTTTTGTTTTGTGAAGGTTTGAAAATCTCATCTCTCTGCATCTTAAATAAGGAGGTGAGGCAGATGGAAATTGTTTTACAAGCGTGAATTCTTCTTGTAAGAAAAGCCAAATGAAATTAATGGAATGAAATTAATTAAATTAAATGAGATTAACAACAAGGAATAGAAGCATGTACCACATACTTGGCTACATGTTTCACATATATCTGAAATAAAGTTTTATTGCAAATAATAATAATACAGCACCATGAGGCACGTAATTAACTCTTCTGGCCACAAAATATCCCAGATTTCCTACTAGGCTTCCACAAGTATCAGAAAAAAATCTGTCTTCCAAAGCCATCCAACCAAGTTTTACCCTTTGCTGGTGCAGCCTTTTACAGTATTTCAAGAGTTTAAGCCAAGGCCTCATGCAGTGCAGATCATCCCATCCCAGAACATCCAGTAAAGCCTTTCAAGGCTTCAGCCAGGATCTACAGCAAGCTGCTGAGTACAGAGGGCCAGGAAATCTGAGGCATCACAGAGGATTTTGGGGAGTTTTGAGTAATTCCTGGGCTTTGCAGAAGACCATCAGATCAGAAGTGAACACCTTGCCCTAAATACACACAGAATTATAAGGCTGTGGGGCTGGGAGCATACATGGGATGTGGAAAAGCAGGCTCCTTTTTTGTTCTAGTGTTTCCATGTTCCCACTGCTCCTGTCACCACTGCTTATCATGCTCTGATCATGTTGTGATCACCCCTTGGGAAGAAGTTAGACTTAAATCATCTCTTCAAAGCCCTTTGCCCAAGCTGGGCTCAGTAGCAAGGAAGGTGGAGCTGTGAGAAAGGCATGGGGAGCTGAATAAACGCTTCTGTCACAGGATTATCTTCTGTTTACATTTACACTGCTGCAAAATGTCTGCTCTGGGACTCGGACTATAAAAGGCAGAGTAGATTTATCTGCCTCGTCCTGGATTGGCTGGGCAGGTCCCTGGTCAAACTGTGATGCCTTCACAGCTCCAAGATATGGGATCATGGAATCTTTAAGGTTGGAAAAGACCTCCAAGACCACCAAGGTCAACCGTTAACCCAACACTGCCATGGCCCCCACTGAAATGTGTCCCCAAGCACCACATCTACAGGCCTTTGGAACACTCCAAAGGAGGGTGATTCCACCACTCCCCTGGGCAGCCTGTTCTAATCCTTGACCACCCTTTTGGTGAAGAAATTTTTCCTAATGTCCAATCTAAACCTGCCATGGTGTAACTCACTTGTTACCTGGGAGAAGAGATTGATCCCACCTGGCTCCTGTCAGGTGGTTTTAGGGAGTGAGAAGGTCCCCCCTGAGCCTCCTCTTCTCCAGGCTGATCCCCCAGCTCCCTCAGCTGCTCCTCATCAGCCTTGTGCTCCAGCCCCTTCCCCAGCTCCACTGTCCTTCCCTGGACACCCTCCAGCACCTCAATGTCTTTGTTGTTGTTTTGATGGGCCCAAAACTTATCTCAGGTTTCAAGGTGGGACCTCACCAGTGTCAAGTAAAGTGGTAAATCATTATCAAGTTTTATGTTTAGGGTTTTTATTGTTCTTTTTGGTTTTTTTTATTTTTCTTTTCATGTCAGTGCTGCCTGAAACACTTGAAAGCTTTGCTGCTGTCCACCATGGTTGGGTTGGTCATCATTGTATGAGGATATTGGAGGCTCACAGTGGAAATCTAGTGAAGTGTTGGAGTGCTCTGAATGGGGCAAGAAGTTAAACCTGGTGTATTTCCATTCACACAAAGGGGATTCATCCCACAATCATCCAGGTTTCACTTTGGTGTGGACTATTTAGTTCACAAAAGCAAAAAAAAAGATGAACCCAGAGAATTAATATTAATGTAATGTGAATGACCAGGGGACCAGGGCGTGGGAGTTATTTGACAGTGTAGATGCATCTTCTGCAGCAGCCTTTTGTTTATTCCTCCATCCTTTATCTCATGATGATGTTTACAACTAAAGGTTCCTGAAGCAGGAACAAATTCTCCCCGTGGATTTGGGTAATGCCTGGTATGAGAGATCTGTGATCTTAACTAAAAATTATTGTCATATCAATACCAACATTCCATCTTATAGATGGAAGAATCTCACAGGACTTTATAATTTTAAGTGATTTACATAGGCTGGGATTGTTCTGTCTGCTCCTGAAATGCCGCAGTCTCCGGGGGAGAAGGTTTTGGCCTATAAAGAATACACAGACTGTGCATGAGGGAATTGGGGTTGAGTAGTGATCTCTCTCTCCCTCTCTCTCTCTCAGAAACTTGTTCCTCAACTGCTTGCACTTAAAGGAATTTAAAATGCAGCCCATAAAATAGATGTTAAGTAAGGAAACCAGCAGTCTGCAGAATAGATTGTACACATTCCACAAAAAGCCATTGAGGGAGAAATATTGTCATAAACTGTGTAAAGCACAGTGTGTTAAGTCAGAAGCACGGTTCTGACGGAAATTACAACAGCAGGTTGAAGGCAAGTCATTTTGGGCCTCGTACCACGCCAGGCAGGTTGTACAAGGCCTGCTTGATGGGCCTGGCAGCAGCAGTTCCTGGTGTTTTCCTCTGCCACAGGCACTCCCCAGGAGATGCACCCCTGTGGGGAGAAGTTCTTGCACAGAGAGGTCCTGGGCTGCCCGTCCCTGGCAGTGTTTAAGGCCAGGTTGGAGCTTTGAGGCTTTGAGCAACCTGGTCTAGTGGGAGGTGTCCCTGCTCATGGTAGAGGGCTGTAACTGAATAAACTTTAAGGTCCTTTCCAATACAAACCACTCTGAGATTCTATGGTTCTGTGAAATTTGGCCCATGTTGAACACACTGAGCATCAATATTGTGCCCATTGATTACAAAGAAATTTTGGAGCACTTTTTGGCCTCATGCCTCACAAGTTGCTCAGGTTTGGACCTGAAACCCCTTACTCCTGACCCTGCCTCTCTTTGTTTACCTAATGGCCACCAACTTCATGGCTGCTTGTTTTTAAGTCACCAGCAACAGAGCCTCTGGCAGGAGTGCCAGCACCCATCCCTTCCCATACACACAGTAGGTGGCATAAATCCTCACCAGATGGATGGGTTTAGACCATTTTGGGCATCAAAGCAGGACTTCCATGTAGCTTTTGCACACATAGGTAAAAATAAATTAATAAAACACCTGACTTCAACTGGCTTGAAAATTTACCAGCTGAGCCTCAAACTGGATTTGCTTCCCTGTGCTGTATTGATGATAAGGGAAAAAAATATTTAGAGTAATTTGCAGTTAAAAGGTAGTGAGCTTAGCAAGCTCAGAGCTTCCTGAATACAGAGAGAATTGATTTTTCCCAAATATAGCTGATGGGGAATTTCTCTGCCATTTATACAGCTCTAGTGCCAGATGACTCCTTCTAGCTTGACATAGGAAATCTGCTAAGGAAAGGACAAATGGGAGTGTGACAAAATAAAGCCCTGCAGTTCTTCCAGCAGTGTCAGCATCTCTCTGTGAGTGCAGCAACCATCATTTCAGGGTTCATCCCCATGTTTCACTCCTGTCATTATCCATACTACTGGGTTCCTTCCCACACCACGAGCAACTGGTCCCTTCCCACTGGTGAGATTCTAGGTGATTGTTTGGATTTGTCTGCCCTTTACAGAGAGTGGGGATGGGCATCACAGTGGGAGCCGCTTCCAAAAGGAGGGAAGAAAAAGAAACATAGAAAAGTGTTTTGGGAAGGTTTCATACCAAGGAAAGGTCATGTTGACTCAGGAGCTTCTGCCAGGAGCTTCTGGAATGTTACCTTCCTTGAGTGCTAAGGACATATGGACTCAGTGTGCTATTTTTGGAGGCCAGAAGCAAACAATGAATCTAAGTCAAATGAAAATGGATTTTTCCTCTGATTTTGAGTCAAGAGAAAGCCACTCACAAATAAAACCTGATAAAATAGATAAATCAATCAATCAATAAATAATAAAATAATAAAACCTAATTTTGCACTCACCTAATTTTTAGTCACCAATATCCTTGAGTGACTTTTCCTCATGAGGACAAAACTGGATCTGCTGGGAAGGAAAACTGCTAGCAAGTTTTCTTGCCCTTTTGTGGGAGTCAGTTTTTACCCTGAATTACCACCCAAACACCATTTGCATTTTACCATACTCCTCATTCACACCTTTTTTGTTTTTCCTTTAGCTGACAGTTCAATACAGAGAATTCAGAAGCTGGTAAAAAAAAAAAAAAAACAAACCACAAACCAAAACCAAAAAAAAACAAACGTGCAAGCAGGATTCTGAATCATAATGTATGAGATGTGTTTGCCCCCTGAGCAGCAGACAGTGAGGATATAATTGGCAGGTTTTATTCTTCTTCATGCACTCTAACTTTGCCAAGAGCAAGCTGACAGGGAAGCTGAGAGAACAGCAGAAACTTCTGGGGTTTCAGAGGAAACGATGGCCTGCAGCTTAGCCCAGCTTACAGAGAGTAGGTAAGTGGAATGTTAGCTAAATGTGGAAGGCCAGAGTGGTCCAGAACTCCTCCTCCTTGGGACTGCTGTAGGGAATTAAATGTGAGTTTCACCTTGTCTTTGAACCATGAGTGCACAAATCTGAGACCCACAGGAGAAAGGGCAATGGAATTCCTCTGGAAGGGATGGCTGGGGAATGCACGGAATGAGGATATCGTTCAAGGCCAATATCAGAACCTGAGAATAACAAGGAGTTGGAAAGGACCTTAAGGATCATCTTGTTCTGACCCTCTGCCATGGGCAGGGACACCTTCCACTATCCCAGGTTGCTCCAAGCCCCATCCAACCTGGCCTTGGACACTTCCAGGGATGGAGCATCACATCTTCTCTGGGCAACCTGTGCCAGGGCCTCACCAACCTCACAGGGAAGAATTTCATTCTAATAGCCAATCTAAACCTACATTTTGTCAGTTTGAAGTCATTTGCCTTTGTCCTGTCACTCCAGGCCCTTGTCCCAGGTCGCTCTCCAGGTCTCTTGGAGCCTCTTTAGCCACTGGAAGGGGCTCTGAGGTCTCCCTGGAGACTTCTCTTCCCCAGGCTGAACAACATCATTTCTCTCAGCCTGTCTCCATAGAAGAGGTGCTCCAGTCCTCTTACATGGCATAGCCCCTAGCCAGAATTCAGTAATTAGCCCTGTAACTTTCCTAATGCAATTCCCCAATGCAGGAATCAATGCTGTGACAAGGAAGGATGGGACAGTGGAGGAGGACAACAATGGACAAACATCTGCACCATCACATCCTTTTACCTCCTGTGCTAAGCCCAAAATTCTTCTAACATATCCCATAAGCAAGGAAAAACCAGTCAGATCCTGTATGACATCCTGCTCTAGGGCTTAACCTGTAAATTCCTCATATTTCTGCACACTAATGACATTTTCCACAGAGGAAAAGGATCCTCTTGGATCTGATTGCACTGATGTCAGGAGAAAGTGTTCCAATTAACTCTATAAAAGTCACTACTGCCTGAAAGGAGCAATATCACTCTCAAAAAGTAGAACAGTGAAGTCTTCCAGCTGCTCTGCAGCTTGGGAGATTTGGACAAGGCTGTTTGTTCCAACAAAACCAAGTTCAAACCCCATGAAAGTTGTTTTGACGACTGTGTGTTTCATTTTGAGTGTGTCTGTGTTTTTTTCACACTACCCGTGGCTGGTTCAGACCAGGAGAACAAAGGCTGAGAAAGGGGATGCCCAATCTCTATGAATAAAACAGGAGAATCAACATCAAGGAGGGAGACAAGCTACTTAAAGCAACTGAAAAAGTTGTCACAAGGACAAATTTTTGCAAACTAGCCACAAAGACGTGGAGACTAAAACTTAGAAGGCTGTCAACACAAGAGTTGTGAAGCTCTGGAACAGCCAGAGTGGGAAGTGATGTAGGAAGGAACAAACTGATAGGTACCAAGATAGAAACTGATGCATTTATATTCTTAAATAATGAATAAATAATGCTGGTTGCATGCACTAAGTATCAACCAGCTCTCCTCTCCCGGTTTGCACACAAACTTTGGGGACTCAAGGACAGTTTCGTGTTTTAAACTGCCGTATTTTCCAGTTTTTTCTCCTCCAGAGAATCAATAAATAAATACTCACATAAATTATAAATCTGAGCTGGAGAAAACAAAACAAAACAAAAATGAAAGCACCTAGAAAAATCAGAGAATGAGCCATCCTCCAAGCCCCAGGAGAATGAGGAGCTCGGCTGCAAAGAAAGCTACCAAGCACAGGGACTGCATGTCCCTGAAGCCCTGACTGTGAATGTTTCATCTGTCCTTACAACTAGGAACTGAGAACATTTAACAAACTACACAGTGTTCACAGATCAGACCCGGTGACATGTGACTGACATGTGAGAAATATTTGGTTCTGTTGGGAAAACACTGAGAAATTGAGGTTCTTTCTTCCTGCTTTTTACTTCAGAAGAAAGGCTTTAAAAACCAATCCAGGCAAGCTCCACAAAAAGGAATTTTCTTAGAAGAAGACTGACCCACTTAGGTTTGTTTTTAATAGATCTGGAAGACCTGAGATATTTCAAAGACTAGAAAAGTAAAAGCAAATAGCACAACCTCGTTTTACTCTGTAAATGGTGCAATGAGAGAAATACTGGAAAATTGCTCTCTTTCAGGAAAAGAAAAAGGCAAAAGAAAAGAAAAACTAGATAGTGGGTGGGAAAAACTAGCAAATATTATTTTAAAGCTGAAGGGAAAACTTTAAGGAGACAAAGAGATAAATTGATTTCTTAGGATGGCTTTCTCTTTTACACAAAAAAATGAGAACAGGTTAAGGCATGGGCCTGGGAGTATGACAGAATATTGTGCCTCACTGGGTATTAGGGCATCAGGCTCAAGTGTCATATTTATGTTTACTTGTAAAACTCAGCTTGGTGGGTACTGAGGTGTACTGGTTTGGTCCAAATAACAACTTGATCTTGCAGCAGCACCTTCAACCTGGCTGTATCCAAACAATTTCCATGTCCTTTATAAAGACATTGACGCCAACAATTTGCTACCATTGTTCCACTTCAGAGAACAAACAAAGCAAGACTAGTGAGTTGTCCAAAATACAGAGAACTGACAATAATTGCAGACACCCAAACTGTTTTTTTTCTTTCCTTCTGATAATGGGAATGCAAATCACCCACTTCCTGGTTCTTAGAAGCATAAAATGACAGAATCATTAAAATTGGAACAGATTTTAAGATGATCAAGCCCAACTCACCACCACCACCGTGGTCACCACTAAGCCATGTCCTCTGGTGCCATATCCACGTGGTTTTTGAGTACTTCCAGGGAAGGTGATTCCACCACTTCCATGGGCAGCCTCTTTCAGTGATTTACAGCCCTTGCCATAAAGAAATTTTTCCTAATATCCACCCCAAACTTCTCTAATGCAACTTGAAGCCATTTCCTCATGTCCTGTCATTTGTAAGAAGATTTAGAAGAGACCGACCTCCCCCTGGCTACAACCTTATTTCATGTATTTTTAGGGAGCCATAGGGTCTGTCCTCAGCCTCCTTTTCTCCAGTGGATGCTACTAAGCTTCCTTCCTAAGATTTTATTCCTCTAAGCTTTCTTCCTAAGGTTTTATTCCTCTGGTTGCAAGCATAGGGCAAAGTCTGTGTCTCAAGGAAAACTTGGCAGTGTTTATTTCTGCAGCAAAGTGCAGCAGTAATAGGCATTGATGGTCAAAAATAGTGGAGCAGTGGGAAGAAATGAGCCATAAAGTTCATGCCCAACGATGGGGAAGTGGTAGATAACTGAATTACCTGAAAGGAGGTTGTGGTGAGGTAAGGATAGGGCTCTTTTTCCAGGAAACTTGTTATAGGAAAAAGGGAAACAGCCTCAAGTTGCACCAAGAGAGGTTCAGGTCAAATATATAGGAAAAATTTCTTTGTTGAAAGAGTGGGTAAGGATTGGAACAGGC